>JAHLJT010004567.1:16943451-17001638 GCA_031308135.1 Acheta domesticus | reverse complement strand
ATAAGCGTGCGCGCTCTTATCGTGGGACCTTCCGGTTTGCGGCAAGACGAACGTGTGTCGTCTCCGCTTCTCACCCCGTGCCAGTTCGGGCTGGCGTTCCGAACGTGTATTTATATTCCACCACAGACACGCAGCCCATGTACGCGTACTTGAAAGCAAGTCTTGCGACGAATCGCACTCCGTTTCCTTCGTTTACGCAGCACGATAGCATCCGTGCCCCCTGCCGAGTCGTCCCGACAGCGTTGTCATTTTTCGAACGACATCGCCACCGAAAAACAAGACTCATCAAGCCTACTTGTGCGGCCGGAAGGCACAACACACGACGTGGCTCTATCTCTGTCAAACGTACACCATAAAATTCCCAAACAGTTGATAACGGCGATACGCGAATATGGATTGTCATCTTCCTGCAAGACGACAACAACCTCGAGTACATTTACAAAGAACACCGTCGGAAACGAATATTTACGGACCTTCCACGATTTTAAGGCGCTGTGCTCCGACGTGTGGAACACAGACCGTTTTGCTTTGCGGTGTCTGCAAACCTGTGCGCTTCAACAGGACGATACCGATTCTCGCTTCGACGGGTTTCTCGTGCCAGACGCACGTGGGGGGACGTAAAGTTTAGGTTATAATATCACGTTGCTTTCAGCACTAGACTTTCACTCTACGCCATGGTGTACGTGCGACAGCATTTCCATGTCGCGCGAGCGCGGCGGGGGGGGCGGGGCGCGGAAGAGGCTCATAGGACGTGTGCTGAATCGGGCGATAGACAAACTTCCCTTCGAAATACACATTCCCGGTGGCTATCAATTTTTTGCGGACCCGTACGAAGCTCATGAAGAGGCTGCAAAGGGGCGACCGCGGTATTAATCCTTTGGAGGACGCAGCGTGTCGAGAGCACGACATCGCCTACCACAACTACAAAGGAGGTGAGGAACGCAAAAGGGCGGACGAAGCGCTCGCCAAAGCAGCGTGGGAGCGGGTCAAGTCCAGCGACGCGAGTCTCGGTGAAAGAGCTGCCGCGCTCGGTGTGGCGGGTGTGATGAAAGTAAAATCCAAAATAGGAGGGCGCGTGAAAAACATAAAACCACTTCGAGGTACGTGAAGAAGAAGAAGAAAAGGAGGCAGTGAAACAGACAACAGCCCAAAAGACCAAAGCGAGACTTGAAGACGCTCCACGCGCTTGAGCAAGCGAAAAAGAGCTTGCGCGAAAGACACCGCGTCGTCCTCCTCTTCCTCCTCCTCCTTCCTCACCTCCCGCTCCCCTTCGATCCGACACGCCGGAAGAGAGTTGAAAATGGAGGTGGAGAAGGCTCGTGAAAACATTCGACAAAAAATAAACACGCTGCAAGAAGCCGAAACGATGCGCAATCGATTCCTCGATACTTATCTCACGGCGCCCGTCTCGAAAGCGCTGCACCGCATCAAAAAAAGGGAAAAAATAATAGCAACCCACCACCATCATCGTCTTCCGTTCAACCTTCTACTACGCGTGTTCCTATCAAATCGGAATCAAGAGAAGAAGATGATGAACGATGTCTTTTATCCCTCTTTCGAAACACTCCCAGAGTTGGAAGAAGGGAACGAAGAAGTAAGAAATAGAGATGTTTCGCAGTCAACATTATGATCAATTGGTAACCTATTTGCAAAATGCTGCAATCGGTGTAGAGATACCACGTACGGACCGTACTATATAGGAGGGCGACCTCAAATCGGTAACGCCGTCATAGAGCTTTACCCGGACGAGGAAGCATTCTCCGTTCAGGGACATAAATTCTACCCAGAGCCAGGCCTCCTCGAACTACTTTTCGAGCAACGACCCAACCGGAGAGATGTCACGAAAGACGATTTGAAGAAATACAAAAAGATTCTCGAATTGTCTTCCGCACACAAGGTGAATTACAGACCGAATTTACACTTTAACACAAAGGATAATATACTGAAATATCGTGAAATTATCTCGCCTCTTTTCGCGGGGGAAAGACGAAGCAAAAGACTTGAAATGATGAAACGAAAGAGAACGGGGAGGGGACTACGTTTTGTGACGGCGCCAGACTACAAATATTGGCGCGATCCGAACACGCTCGTGGAGAGGCTGCGTCTCTTACACGCTTCGCGGACCGCCGGTAACAACGGACTCGACGGAGAAATAGTAGAAATAGAAGATGAATTGCGTGACGCCGGTATTATCGCTTAGCTCCTCTGACCATGCAGAAGAATAAGAAGAAGACGACGACCTCCGTTCGACAAGGACTCGCTGCGGAATTGCACGCGCCTGCCCGTCGTCGTTACGAAAGACGGCGGACGATGACGAAAGGATTCGATGATTGTGGCAAGCGCCGACTTGGTCGACATGCAACCGTACTCGAAAAGCAATCGAGGGATGCGTTACATTCTCACCGTCATCGACGTGTACAGCAAGTACGCCTGGGCGGAAGCGATAAAGAAAAAGACCGGAGCGGAAGTCGTCAAGGCTTCGACCGCATCGTGACGTCGAGCGGCCGAGAGCCCCGCTACCTGCAAACCGATCAAGGCACAGAGTTTTACAATACCGCGCTCAACAAGTGGCTCCGAGAGCGCGGCATTCATCATTATTCACCTTTCCAACGTGAAGGCCGCCGTCGTCGAACGTTTCAATCGAACGCTCAAGGAGCGGATGTGGAGGCGTTTCACCGCCGAGGGGACGCGACGGCTGGACCCTCATGCTCGCCGACCTCCTCCGAGATTACAACAATACCAACATCGCACCATCGGTATGAAACCGAAAGACGTGAAGAAAGACAACAGCCTCATGCGCACGGTGTACGACCGAGTGAAAACGCTTGATCCGCGTCTCCTGAGGAACAATCGATTTCGAGTCGGCGACATCGTTCGGGTGAGCACGTACAAGAGCTCGCCGTTTCGGAAAGGCTACGAAGCGCGATGGGGCACCGAACTCTTTAAAATCGTTCGTGTGCACCTCTCGAATCCCGTCACGTACTCGCTAGAAGACCTGAAAGGCGAAACGATCAAGGGGCGCTTCTACACCGAAGAATTGCAACGCACGCGATTTCCCGATCACTATTTAGTCGAGCGCGTCGTACGGAAAAAGGGCCCGCTTCGCCTCGTGAAATGGCTCGGTTTCGACTCACGCCACAATTCGTGGGTGCATGCGAGAGACATTGAAGGCGGAAAACCGAAGAGTCCTTGAAGTGGGTGGGGGAACGATAAGAGTCGCGCTCCACTTCCTGTCTGCTGTCGTCAACACGCGAGTATAAGAAAGCTGACGGCAACACGACGACCGTCACTCTTTGTGCGAGAGAGTTGCTTTGCGCATGCGCGCCGCCAATCCGTTTCTGTGCGGAAGCATGATGCGCTACGTGAGAAATGCTTTACATTCAACATTCGTCGCGGAACGACCGCCGCCTCCTCCTCCTCCTCCTCCTGAACAGGACACCTCGTTAAGAGAAACTAAAGAACGGCTGGAAAGCATCCATGTGTTGAGCGTGGAGCAAACGTGGGACGAAGCCGCCGAGGAGACTGCTGCGCGGACGGCGACGCCGACATCGACCGAGGCAGCGGCGTCGTGCGACGAGGACGCTGCGTCGACATCGGCCGCAGCGTGGCACGAGAACGAAGTCTTTGTCGAGCGTGAGGTGAAACCGCTCCTCTATAGCAACGATCGTCGTTCCAGAAGAATAAGAAAAAGGAGACAGATCCTCCAACTCATGGCCCCACAGGTCCATCGCGGATCCACAGCTGTCGTGGATCTGCAAGGTTATACTCTCGACAAACGCTTCAACATCAAAGTGTTGACCGTCATACGTCAATCAAAAGACAATGACGATCCCGATCGACTCATTCAGACATTCATTTTTCGTCCACCGCGACCTTTCCATACATTGAGCAGCGACGACAAGAAACATGTGGAGTGGATCAAACAATACCATCCCGCCACACCGCCGTGGAGTAGTGGGAGTTACAATTATGACGACAGAGCTTCTGTGATTAGGTCAGCTTTAAAAGGTGCGACAACATTATACGTCAAGGGAGGTGAGAAGAAAAGGTGGTTGGAGGAGTACATGGAAGGAGAAGGCTGCTGCGTTCTCGATCTCGCGGAGTTCGGCTGTCCTCCGCTACACGAGTGCTTACACGCGGTCCGCGACATCTACGCTTGCGGTGACGTCAGCCTAGCTGGGCGTCACGTCATCGCCCTCTACGAATGGCTGCGTACTTACTGCGGCAGGTGGGCAGACATCTAGGCGGATGTTCGCTTCCGTTCGACGACGATAAAAACTCGCGCACTTTTAAGGCCGCTCTCCGCCGCTGCGCTCATCATTACGATGCAGAGCGTTCCGTCGTACACAACTGCCACTCAGCCCGGACCGCTGGAGCGCATCAGACAAGAGACGCGAGAAGACATCGAGCGCGCCCTCCGAAAGTTGCGTGAAGTTAACGGCGCGCTTACACTTCTCGACTCGGAGACGTTGAGTCAATTACCGGTCGAATTTTTGTGTCATTGGGTGCAGCCTCACCAGGTGGAGTGCGTTTTCGAGAAACTTCCCGAAGCCACCCGACATCACCCTCGCGTTCAAGAAGTTCGTCCGTGTAAGGAGCATTGGAATCGCGGACGCACGCGCATCGACGGGCCGCCGCCGCCGAAGCGAAACTGCCGCTTTTGCATCGCTCTCCGCCAGCCTTGCCGACAACACTTCTCGGAGGACGACGACAACGCCCCGTCGAGGAAAGCGTGTCCTTCGTGTCGAGTCGAAGACTTTGTCGTCTGCTTGCATCACAACAGCGGACCCCCGGTGTTGAAAGAAGATTGCGTATACTGTAAACTTGTCTTGAACTGTGAATCGAAAAAATATGATGAGCTGCCTAGATAGCATCGAGATCGGACTTGTTCTTCTGAACTTTGTGTGCGTGTTCGCTGCTCTTATCTGCTTAGCGCTGTGAAGTGAAACAATTAAAACGGGGAACGATGACATCGTCTCTTCCGCCCCCTTTCGTGGAAGTGCCTGAAGACGAAGCATCACGCATCAATGAATATTGCAGCATATGTTTCAACGATGCCACTCCTCCTCCTAGAATGGCGCGCACGCCATGCAATCACTTGTTTTGTGTTACGTGTATAGAAAGGTGGTTAAACATGTCCAACACGTGTCCTACGTGTCGCCACGTCCTCAAACCTCCACTCGAGCGCGAAAGACACGGCGCTTTTCCGAATCTAGTGGAAGACGTCATGGCATCGATGGTGGATGACTCATACATTATACAAACGATCATCCATCTCTGCACCGCCATGTGCACACTTCCCTCACCCATGAGGCCAACGGTTTTCCAGATTCTGCGAGCTCTGCGACACGTGCTCCTTCGACGACGCATGGAACGAGTTCGGGAAACGGTTCGACGACGTGCTGCTGCAACAACTCGTCACGTGCCTGATATAACTGAACGACTCAATTTGTATATTCCTATTATCGACCCCAGTGACGACAGCGCCGAAGTCATCTCTTCCGAGCCCAGTGACGACAGCTCTGAGGAAGAGTAGGATGTGACGTCATCACATCCGCCGCCGATTATAAAACGCCGCGGTGAAACGCTGCCGCCGTCAGTTCATCATGAGCGCCAACCGAGCAGACGCGAAGGAGGTCTTCGTCGACTCGTCAGAGGAGGAGCAGGACGATGATGTGTATGATGACCGAGTGAACTCGCAAGATGAAGAGGAGGACATAGAATTTTGCCAACTACCTGACTACGTTGCCACCAAAGAGTACGTGCATGGGCAAACCGACCACGTTCGTCGATTAGCGGCGGACGATGCCGATAGGGCCATGCGGGAACTCATCAATCCTGTCACGACTTCACTACAACGCGTGGTCGATACTCAATCCAACTGTCTGCGCAGATGGAGCGAGGTCAGTCCCTATAACGCCGATCTTTGGCGCATTTCGAATACGGGGTATCCGCAAGAAGAAAAAGATGCCGCCAACAAAGCGTACGTCGACCGCAACATTCGAGACGTCAAAAAGCAGCTAGAAAAACTTCCGCCGCTCCGGTACAGCAAACTGGGAAACGTCAACGTGCTGCAAACCCGCGTCGTCAACATGGCGCCGCCCAAGGCAAAGACAGACGCTGCCACGAAAGGGTATGTGGACGACAAGATCCAGAAGGAGATTGATAAGGCACTTGCCCATTTACAAAGGACCATCGCCACCAGTAACCACGACGACCTTTTGTAAAACGGCTGTTGAATAAAATATATCGAATTCATGTTTACCATGTATCATGAAAAATGTTTCGAATTAAAATTTTTTTTACCGTGTATCATTTGGTTTCAATAAAAAAATTTTAATTCTTATCGCACTGTTTTCATGGTTTTTTCCCCCTGTCACCGCCTTGTAGGGTTTCCTTTTATTTTCTCTCTAGCATATCCTCACATTACCGTCACGTTAGCACTAGAGCTGCGTTTCCCGCGTTCGCCACTAGAGCGCACAGGCGTGCACTCGTGGGTGGTAAGGCGATGCGGCCCAGCGCCGCGCGCCGTCCAAGGACAGCGAACGGAAGTCGCGCTTGATAAGATTGCGCGACCGGCGAACGGATGTCGGCGGGTGATAGCGCTCGCGAGCGCCGCGGTCCGCAGCGAATGCTCATTATGAAGCGCTGGAGTGCACGCACGTGCGCTCTAGTGGCGAACGTTAGCACTAGAGCTGCGTTTCCCGCGTTCGCCACTAGAGCGCACAGGCGTGCACTCGTGGGTGGTAAGGCGATGCGGCCCAGCGCCGCGCGCCGTCCAAGGACAGCGAACGGAAGTCGCGCTTGATAAGATTGCGCGACCGGCGAACGGATGTCGGCGGGTGATAGCGCTCGCGAGCGCCGCGGTCCGCAGCGAATGCTCATTATGAAGCGCTGGAGTGCACGCACGTGCGCTCTAGTGGCGAACGTTAGCACTAGAGCTGCGTTTTCCGCGTTCGCCACTAGAGCGCACACGCGTGCACTCGTGGGTGGTAAGGCGATGCGGCCCAGCGCCGCGCGCCGTCCAAGGACAGCGAACGGAAGTCGCGCTTGATAAGATTGCGCGACCGGCGAACGGATGTCGGCGGGTGATAGCGCTCGCGAGCGCCGCGGTCCGCAGCGAATGCTCATTATGAAGCGCTGTTCAGTTCAGTTCAGGACGCTGTGCGTTTCGGTCCGTGAATTTTTGTTCCGTTTGTTTTCGCGATGGCAAATCCTTTGCACTACAGGCACTGTTTTCATGGTTTTTTTTTCCCCCTGTCACCGCCTTGTAGGGTTTCCTTTTTTTCTCTCTAGCAACTCCCCACATTCCATTGCAGGCGCTAGAGGGGAGGGGAGGGGGAGGGGGAGCGGGCGCCGCGATAGAGGCCTCCTCCCCTCCCCGCCCGGGCGCGCGCGCGCGCGCCGCCGCCGCCGCGCACCAAGACACCCGCCTACCAGGCACCTCCAGAGACGATGTCGTCGTAGCTCAGAGCCAGCGTGCTCGCCCGACCGCTTCCGCCGCTGGCGCGCGCACAGGAAGCGGGACTCGGGCGCGGTTCGAGCCACCCTCGGGCGGCGCGTTTTTGAGAACGGCGACGCCGCCGACCCCTGCGCTGCTGCTTCCGCGCTACCAACCTTCGCCGACAGAGCGCGCCGCACGCGCGCTACCAACCTTCGCCGCCAGGGCGCAGCACACGCGCGCTTCCACGCTTCGCCGCCAGGGCGCAGCACACGCGCCCTTCCACGCTTCGCCGCCAGGGCGCGCGCACACGCGCGCTTCCACGCTTCGCCGCCAGGGCGCGCGGCGCCTTGTGTCGGCACAGGGGGCTATCTCGGCGGCCTTGTGACGTCACAGCGACCTTGTGACGTCACAGGGGTTTATCTCGTGGCGCCGGGTGTTTACAGGGGTGGGCCTGTGTAGTGCGGGTTGCATTTAACCCCACTTCCGTCGCAGCTACGGCCATTACTCCCTACTATGGATTTTGGAAACGGCATCGAAGATAGCTCTACAGAGCAAATATTTGATTCATTTTATTATTAACAAAGGATGTCCGTAATCTCAACCTTACGTGCGCTGTGAAGTAAGGTAGTGCACTCATTTTGATTAACATGAGTAGTAATTGTTTAAAGAAACCTTCAAATATACGATCTGAAATGTCGGCAAGACTATTTTCTTTACAAAATATATCAAGAACATATGTTTTGAATGTGAAAAAAACTATGCATTGTGTGCTACGTAATTATTTTCAGTGATGTGCCACGGAAATTCTCAAAAGCTGCGCAACGAGTCAGTTGACTCCGAGGCTACTCAAGAAACTGGAACTCGTGAAGGGCAGCTACGATGATAGGAGCATAAATGAGCCTTAGCATGTGGTTCGTCTTCCACGCTCTCTCATGTTCTCTCCACCAGTGTCATACAGCGCCTCCTCTTCTTGGGTTAATGGTGCGATACATTCAACTCGCCCGAAGAGTCACCAGGGCTCCATGTTTTTTTTTCTCGATCGATAGCTAATTCAAACACTTTTTTATTACCCTTTGCACTTTCAGTGCTGCAGGGTTATCCTGCTTATGGCTAGAGGATATTAGAAATCCTGTTAATTAAGCCTTTTTTCCGGTTCCTCTCCACCTCCATGGCCCTCTGTACATAGAATGTAACGGGTATCTAAGTTGATCATATACCGGAAAAAAGGCTTAAAAAAAGTTGATCATATACCGGAAAAAGGATTTCTAATATCCTCTAACCATAAGCAGGATAATCCTGCAGCACTGAAAGTGCAAAGGGTAAATAAAAAAGAGTTTGAATTAGCTATCGATCGAGAAAAAATCACGGAGTGGCATGCGCCATGCTTCAACCGGACACCTTTTTATCCAATATTTACTGTTAATAAAGCCAGTAAATATTGGTACTCATTTGGAAAGAAGGCTGAGTGAGCCTTAGGATCTCTCAAACATATTTAATTCTAACTTTACAAGAGGAGGAACGGTTAGAGGCCCAGCGACGATTGTGTGTGTTTTATAGTTTTCATTTTTTTTGGAAGCTGAAAATTATTTATATTGTTGAAAAAGTGCTTTTTGTTCAAAAATTGATAAAATTTATCACAAGTGGGTATTAGAATTTGAGTTATTACAATGTCTCTGAATGTGAATAAAAAATCGGCATTATTCACTTGAAAACTGAACAGACAGAATATATTTTGGAAACATTTGTAGTATTTTTAAATCTTAATACAATGTAATTTAATACATTAATGTGTTATGAAGATCGATCTATATTTGAAAAAAATGTAATATGTTATGTCATTAAATACAATGATGCGAGAAAGTCGTATTTTTTACTTTACAGAGCCATAAATTGAATAATATTTTTGTTTAAATGAATTGACATGATATTATCAGTTATTCATTAATCAAGATGGTCAAAACAATAAAGTCGAAATTAAAGAAATGGGTTCAGGGGGATCGTCTCTCGGAAACTCACGGGACCTTTCATGCCTAGGTCGTTTGATAAGTCCCGTAAATTTGTATGAAAACTCTTTCATACAATTTCATATGATGTTATTATTAGAGAGCATGATTCTCAGGCAATAGTTTGAAATTACAAACAAATGCGACGTATTTTTATTTGGTGGCCACCAGCCTAATATGAATTTGATGTGCGGGGTGGACAAAATGTGTTTCGTGCTGTGATAAAATATTTTTATTTGAGGGGTTGCACTGCAGCGCAGATCAAAAGTAAATTAGATGAAGTATATTTGGACTCTGCACCAGAGTTGAAGACAATTTACTTCTGGATTAATAAGTATAGTCAATAAAATGGTCGCAGAAGCACAAAAATGAAGTACGCTCCGGCCTGCTAGTTGAAGTCATCACACCTAAACCCATCACAACGTTCACGAGCTGGTAATGGACGTTCGCAGAGTGTAAGTGCATGAGATAGCCGATACTGTAATCTCTTGACTGAACGAGCGCACTTCATCTTGCACGAGAAACTGACCTTGAAAAAGATGTGCGCGATTGCTAAATTTGGACCAGAAACTGACTCAGAAGAACATTTCAAAGAATTTGGCAATGTTGTGGCGAAATCAGCAGAACGTTTGGCGCAAATTCGTGCCGTGGATAAAATTTAAATTCATCACTGCACTCCTAAAACCAAAAAAAGATTCGAAAAAGTTGACAAAGGCTGATGAGAGTGCACCGTAGAAGGCGAAGACAGTTTTGTCGCTAGGAAAGGTGATGGCCACAGTTGTAGTTTTTTTTATTCTGAGGGTATAATCCTTATAGATTTGGGAAAAATCAGAAAAATAACTGGACTCTATTACGCTTCATTTAAAACAGGAATTGATTGAAAAACCACGAAGATTTGCGCATAAGAAATTATTGTTCCGTCGAGCCACTCACCGACGCACACAACAGCAATCACAATGGCACAGTGCATTACTTGGGATTCGAATTGGTTCCTCATCCAGCATAATCACAGGATTTAGCCTTGAATGGCGTCTTTCTATTCCCGAACCTACAATGTTTGATTGGTGGGCAGAAATTTGATGGGCTTGGTGGGCAGAAAAATGATCAAATGAGGAATGAATTGCTGCAGAAACCTTGTATTTTGCAGAGTTTTACAAAATCTATTTCTGCAATGGGATGACAAAATTGGAAACACTCTGGGTGAAATGCGTACATCTAGAAAGAGACTATGTTGAAAAGTAAAGTAGGTTTTTTCAAAAAAAATTCTTTGTTCAATTTTTACCTAACTTATCAAATAGTCCTCATTCTTGATATTGCCGTGGGTAAATACTGTAATGTAAATGTAAATAGTCAAAAGTTATTAAATGTATTTTTTATATGAAGGTTTTTCATGAAACACAGAAGATCAATAAATAATTTATGATGAATTATTCATCACGAAGACAAAATATTATGGAATAACCAATTGATAACTGTAAAGATAAAGAAATACCCTATATTTCTGAGAAATAAAAGAACGTCTTTGTGAACTACATAGTATGATAACTGAGAATTATCAAAAGATGATCATGAAAATGCGTAATTAGTTGTCACTGACAGATGTAGAAGAGTTTTAAGGACTTTGAAACTCTCAAATGATTTAGATTTACCAGATGTGAAAGTATTGTGTTGAATTCACGAATTCGTGATAACAGTCACCTAAGTGCTTATTGAAATATTATTATACACCGGATTCTCGTATATCTCCATCTTTTCTTTGCTACCTTGTAATTGGACGTAACCTTGACAGAAATTTGAATCATGAAACTAAAGTTATTTTGGTACTTGTTTGTTGTTTTTTGCAAGAAATTGCACGTTTTGGGGGGTTGCAGCACGAAATTGCACGTTTTGGGTAATGCTGCCTAAAAATTGCACATTTTGGAGTTTCACTGAAGGAATTTGCAAGATTTATAGTTTTACTGCATAAAATATAATTCTTATGTTATCAGTTTTTCGGAACAGATAATGCCCTGCGAGATACGAGAGACAATGAACGCAGTTTTTAGGGCTTTTGTCTGCGTGCACACGTACGTCAGAATAAGGCTCGGGTCACAGGCAAGTGTAAATGAAGAACGAAATTTTTTTCTTCTGAAACATATTACTTGATAGAAGATACGGTAATTTCTCAGAAAATAATTTGGAAATATACATAATTGTAAATTATAGTGAAAAAATTAAGAAAAATGTCTTGTATAACTTAGTTTTGGTTTCTGAAGGCATTTTTGTTTTTTTTCAATTTTTGTACTTATTTTTTATATTTTGTGCTAATTCAATTTTTGTGGTGAATCATATTTAAAACGTCAAATATGATTTCTTTAAACAATATGTACATAATTATAATAAAAACTCCAAAATCAAATATCTCATTCACCTTTAAGTTCACATGCAAATTGTAAAATTAATTGATAAGTGGACTAACTAGAGTTTCTAGGCTATATAACACAGTTTTGGAAAGTTATGGTATTTTTATTGCATGCTTTTTCATGTTTTGGTGTTTTTACTGCATGTTTCAGAGAGATTTACTGCACGAAAATCCGGTCTTTAATCATTGACCACATCTCTCTTTTGTAATCAATGTTTATTTTTCTCTCTGGGACACGCATGACAGTTTTGAGCTTCTTTCATCCGACGATAGCGTTTAATCAATCTCTCACCAATGTTTAAAATACTAGGAAAACCCGGCAGACGTTGTTCTGCCCTTCATCTCTCTCTTTCCCCTTCCATCTCCCTTTCTGTCTCTCCCTCCCCCTCTCTCTCCCTTTGTCACTCAGTTTCTCTCTGTCTCTGCCTCAGTCTGTCTCTGTGTGTCTCTCTCCCTGCCTCTCTCTGTCCGTCTCACATTTAGTTGCAGATTCTGCAAATCTCTAAGCAGGTGAGGTAATAATGAGAAGCGCCGGACCAGCAAAACTGTAATAGAATGTTCATGAAGGTCGTCATCCTGTAGATTACGGGGTGAGAAACAATTATTATGAGGCCTTTAGCCTAAAAAAATAGTTTTTAATGGCCTAGAACGCTTCGTTTACAAGTTATTTAACAAAAATAGATTCAAAATGCTGCCCCAAGTGTTGCAGGTTACATTTGACGTGAATATTTAGTGTTGTTCTACAGCGCCATGTAGTGGAATTACAACAGAATTAATAGCACATAAACCTTGATATGTTCAGAAAAACACAAATTTCCAACAACTTTGTTTATTACAACTTGCAAACAACAATATAGGCGAGTGAATACAATTCCAAAATCCAAAGAATAATTCCGTAGTCGTAGCAATTCCAAATATCCAGAAGAAGTCGAATAATTCGCAAAGTTAAACTACAAAACCAGAGGAAGTCCAATGACGCAGCACATTTTCTCACACTTCGCGATAGGCACTTGACAACTCGACACGCAGACTCACTCTCCAACTCGAACTGCTGTCACAGTGCCGCCGGCCACTTATACAGCGGGCCGCGACATAGCCTCGCTTGCTGGCTCCGGCTTCGCCCGCTGGCCCCTCTTCTTCCAAAGGCCGGCGTCGGTTACGGTCCGCCGAGCCGCGTCCCCGCGAAGTCTTGGCTTCGCATCGCTGTTTTGGCGCGCCTTTTAAGGGTGCGCATATTGCCGCAACACTTCTGGGTGAAAAAAACACGTAGAAGTGCCCACTTTCATGAAGATCGGTCACACGGTGTTGGAGTATATGAGAGAGGGGAGAGATAGATAGAAAGATAGATAGATAGAGAGAGAGAGAAAGAAAGAGAGACAGATAGATAAAAGTAACATTTACATTCATTGCATTAACGCTGCAGTCACTGCAGAGACATGCATTCGTTTCTTCTCAGTACAAACGCAACACAGTCCAGTAATTCCTCATTACGTACTTCTAGAAGTACTGCGCTTGGCAACGCTGAGCCGGGGCTGCCCGCGAGCCAACAGCAGAGGCGGGCGGCGCGTGGTTGGGGCAGGTCATGGGCGCCTGGCCGCTTCCGCGCGTGCCCGCCGCCGCGCTGTCGTCCGCGCCATCGCTCACGCGGCGGGTGGCCACGCCACGCGAAGGACGCCAGTGCAGGCATCACGGGGGGCGGGCTCAGGCGTGCCCCACCACTGCTTGTTTTTTACAAGTTTCGATTTTTTTCTACTTCTATTGTATAATGCTGTCATTGGATGGCAGCAACCAGTTACATAACGATGGTCATTTCGATACAGTTTTCATTATGATACAGGTTCTTGACCAATCACAGAGACGCTTATAAACCAAGTATTGCCACTCCATTAATCATTGACAATCGTTACAGTAAATGTTTTGTTCGAGTGTCTATATTAAAATTGCATTTGATATTAAATTATACTTGTCAGTTTTAATTTCTTTTATTAGTAGTAATTTTTGCGTGAACTATTATTTAAAATAAATTGGATTGTAACTTCATTTTGGTCGTATTTGACTAGCGCAATGGTAGTTATTGGACAGAACATTTGAGTGACTTTAAGATCTGAACGCAAGTCATTTTGTGTTATTTGCTGCTGCCGTGTGGTTGTCCTTAAAAACCGGCCAATTCTTTAGTTTAAAATATTTAGTGAATGGCGGTTCTTTCTGGTGGTGTTGACCTTTCAAGAAATGAGAGAAAATGCGAAAATGGCGACGTCGGAATATTATTGCCGCAACTTTTGTAGTCCCTTGCAAGCGCTCTGGTAAAACAAAGCCACCTGCGTGTGTAGGGTAGAGAGGTACCCGCTAGGTGACCTTGGCTAAATCTTGAGTGTCGACTGCCAGGAAACGATTCAGTGGAAAAGTTAAACTTATAAAAGTTACCATAAGTCGTAAAAAAAAGTACCGTATGAAAATCGATGTAATGGGTATGAAACACTCGTGTGAAGTTTACGATACTCGCTCGTATCGTAATATCACACACGTGTATTAATACCAATCATCACATCATCGTTTCATAATGTACTATTAGAAAGCTGGAAATCAACGATATTGTTTGTGGCGTGCTTTTTGATCAAAATGTAATGCACTTTATCACATCTGGTTGTTGTAATTTGAAGTATTACAGTGTAGGTGGCCAAAATGAAGACTATTCACATAAGTCAAATTCAGAATACTTTTTGGAATTATTGTAGTATTTTAAGCCTTGGTATTATCTAGTTTAATGAATTACTACTTAATGAAATACATTGGTCTTTACTTGCCAGAAAAAATGTAACAGGATTTGTTTTTAATAAAAAATATTTATGGGAGAAAGAAATCCTTTTTTTCATTTTCAGAGCCCGAAATTGAATGACATTTTATGTTTAAATGAATGCATATATATATATATATATATATATATATATATATATATATATATTTGTATATATAATTAGAATATATAGTTATATTAATATACAAATCAATAAAATCATTTCTATGCGGTGATTACCGTAAGTCTCTCCCCTTCAGTGATTCATTTCCACCTGGTATTGTTTGGCTTAAAGTTCGCTTAAATCATTTTGATGATTTTACATACTCAGCGACCATTCAAACCTAACCACGAGTTCACCAACTAAATATTTCAAGTTCGCAAGTTTTCCATAACGATACTATTTTAAATCTAAAAAATTCCAGAGAACTAATATTCCACTTTTTCATATTTTTGAGGGGGTAAATAAATGAATGGAAAACACACAAAATGACCCAGATGGCGAAGACGGCTGCGGAAGGTTCATTAATTGATCTGCGCGAAGTTCTCGGAGCGGTTCGACATATGCGGGCCAAGGCCGGAAGCACACGAGCGCACTTTCAACAGGTGTTAAAATGCGTCCGTTACATAATTTACAGATTCAAATGGGGCATGGCAAATCAGCGCGCGGAGCGACGTCCGTTGTGATCCGCTCGTCTGCCCGAAGCACTGACGTCCGTGAAAACACGGGCACTGTGAAGTCACTTACGTGATGCCTGTGTGCCCGCAGCCCAAAGAAAGGATGTTTTCACCTTGCGGACGTGGAAGTAGCAGGCAAATAACTTTGAGTACTATTATATTGTCTAAATCATTATTAGTTTGTTAACTGCCCGATAAAGCCAAGAATGGGTTTTCTGACTATAAGGTGTGTCATCATATCAGAGATATATTAATGAGACTAAATGTCGAATTGCAATATTTTATTTAAAAAAGTGTAACGTAAAAACATGAAAAATATTTAAAACTTAAGACAATGTCTTCAGCTTTCTTATAATATATACACCAGATGAGTTTGAATTTAGCATAAAAGTATTTAAGGATGTGTACATATTTAAGGATTTATTTATCATGTACGTGCACGTTCATTATCATTATTTTGCTTCGTGGTTAGCAGATAACGCGAAGGATAATTTCTTTTCTTTGTTATGCTGCTATGGTAATGATTTTATTACTGATAAATTCTCCAATTCTTTGCGTAGCGAATGTGAAAAAGGAAGCTCGTAGGCTGCTTGTAACTCCCATTTTAAAAAGATGAGCTCCACTTATTTGAAGGGTACACGAATGTCTGCTCATTCTTATTCAATGTATTGAGCCATATGGAAAATGAAAATTCATGACTTTTAATAACCGAGCCATTCTCTGTAAAAAAAAAGTACTCTGAATTCACAGTCACTCTTTCAAACTTAAACGATTATTACTTTTATTGAAACGCTTGTAATAAAAATTAGGCCCAACTCATACAATAATGAAATGTAATTTTCCATGTTACAAAGCGACTAATGCATATTGAAGGACAAAATTAAAGTCCGAAATTCCACAAATTCAAACCAATGATCTTTCATCGATTGAAATTTTGCTTCTCCAATTTGCTTTGTTGATAAAGTAGTTACCACCTAGACCTTTTCATCACCAGATAACCTATTTATTTCACTAGAAAAAACTATTGTGCTGATTAATCAGTTCCATATTGTTCCATTTCACGTACTGGTTCTTGCGTACACCATTTGCATTTTCAGGTAAGTATATGTATATTGTTAGAACTTTGAAAGTGATGGACTTTCTCATTGACCCTGTATTATGCAGTGTAATGAATTCCAATTTCGTAAAGTAAAGTACAAGCAGTGTATCCGTTGTATGTAATTTCTTGCGGTGAAGAGTTGAATGCGAGGTCGCACTTGAAATGCGAGAAGACCGGAGATACACCATGCGACGAACAATAATTAACCAACACAATTCTAGCAAATAACAATACGAATTAATGTAATTCTGATAATTCTCATATTATAATTTTGGCAATTCCAATGCAAACTTTACACAAAGGAAAATTGAATCTACATCTGTTTTAAGTGATCATCTTCGTGAAGTTAGTTTGCTTTGAGCCGTTGACCCATTACGATAACAAGCATTTATGATTGTGGAAGTTGATCTCGCTACCCTTTGCAAAGGCATTCCTTTTACTTTCTCACCATCGCTTACACAGAAGAGAAAGTGATGTAATTCTGCGCGAAAGAACGGCGGATTTTCGGCAGAAAAACCCTTATTACAGGGCCATGGTAACAAAAAAGTGGATAACTTTTGTCGCCACCTATTCAGTATTAATTTGTTGCAAATGTTGAAGCCAATTTTGCTGATGTAGTGTTATCGTTTCATACAATAATGGCTCATTAGATAATTACCATAAAGTGAAAATGCAATTGATATTAATGTGCGAAATATCAGGATATGATTAACCTACGTGTCGCAAAATTAAAGAACTAGACTTTCTTCAAATAAAACATAATTTTTGGCATTATTTCCAACTTTTGCAATTTTCCAAAATGCAGAGGTACACGAAAACAAAACCTGAATCATTATTTTAAGCGACATTTTTATATCAGTAAAAAATGGGATAAAAGATTTGGGTTTTGTTTATAAATTACATTAACTTCAAGAAGAAATTATGCGAAAACTATTCGTGACAATTCAAACTGTCTTGAAAATACAGAATCAAATAATTTTGGGAAAATAATTGTTTAAAATATGCCTACATTTCACAAAAAATATGCAAACGTTCTCCCATTTTCGAAAAATTGTGTATGACCCTTTTCAAGATCTGTCTTTGAACAGAAGTTTTTTTCAGAAACAATCTTCAATATTGTTCTTGTAGGAAGACCGAAAAGAATGAACTTTTGCTAGTTTCCAAAATTCAGAAACGTCAACAAAAATGAGACCTCCAATGTTCTATTAAGTATCATTTACGGTATCTCAGGACAAAGTGGAAAATAAAACTTTTGACAAATTTTTGAGAAAAGTTTGAAACTGCTGAGACTTGTGTAAAGTACTCAGAAAATCAAAATATCCGTTTCAAATTTGCAGGACCACGAGTTCGTTTATATCTATTTTATAATACCAATTTTAGTGAAAATAGAACGGTTTAAGCGCTAACGTTGACCACAAACGGACAGGGGATCAGATGGATTGACGGGAGAGATGCACAGATGGACACCCTTTTGCGTCAATCAATTTTTCGGTATCAGGGAGTCACACAACGTGGATTTTGACTGCACATGATAGAAGAAGCAATTTACTACGTATAGAATTAAGATTTATTCATCTTTCCTGTTACCAGGGGGCGAAAGAGATCTTTGGGGAATCTGGATCTAGTGCGTGGAGGATAATGTCCGTTTTCACCGAGTTTGAATATTGGAATGTTAGGACATGCTGGGAGGAGAGAATATTTTTGAGAGGTTTGCGAGATGAATTCTGAGTGGAGAGGTATTTGAATCTCTCGGTGGATTTGTGATTTAGTAATGAACCAGGGGGCTTTCAAGGGTTGTCTTAAATATTTGTTTGGATTTTCTGTACAATGGATAGTTTGGTATGTGTAATATTGCGCCATATTGGACAAGCATACTCGTATGTCATTGTGAGTCTTATTATCATTTTATAGGTGAGCAGCTCGGTTTCTATACTCTCGGTTTCTCTAAGGGTGAAATTTCTGTTTATAAACGTTTATAAACGGGTATGTTTTTAATATTTTGGCACGTATCTTACGGGCTGTTGAATTAATGTGCGGTTTCGAAGTTAACCATAAGACACCTAGGTATTTCACTGGCGAAGAATGAGAAAGCCAGGTGATATCGGTATTATTTATTCGTAAGGGTGTAGGGCAGGGAGGACGTCTGAGTGTGAATATTCTGATCGTGAGTTTAAGGGGTTAATTTTAATTCTCCATTTTTTTTGGTCCAGTTTATAAAACTGTAAATATAGGATTGTATGTAATCATAGGCTAAGTTGATATCAGTATGTGAAGCGAAAATAGCGGTATCCAACGGTGCTATGTACACCAAATATAGCTGGGAGTTGCATTTTATCCCTTCCATTCATCAGGACTCTCAATGATCAATAAGTGCTCCCCCTTATCGCGGTCTCCCCTTTAATGCGCGCGATCAACGGTCGCCGCGCGCTGGCGCTGGCGGCGGCGCAGGCGGCGGCGCAGGCGGCGGCGCAGGCGGCGGCGCAGGCGGCGGCGCAGGCGGCGGCGCAGGCGGCGGCGCAGGCGGCGGCGCAGGCGGCGGCGCAGGCGGCGGCGCAGGCGGCGGCGCAGGCGGCGGCGCTGGCGGCGGCGCAGGCGGCGGCGCAGGCGGCGGCGCAGGCGGCGGCGCAGGCGGCGGCGCAGGCGGCGGCGCAGGCGGCGGCGCAGGCGGCGGCGCAGGCGGCGGCGCAGGCGGCGGCGCAGGCGGCGGCGCTGGCGGCGGCGCAGGCGGCGGCGCAGGCGGCGGCGCAGGCGGCGGCGCTGGCGGCGGCGCAGGCGGCGGCGCAGGCGGCGGCGCAGGCGGCGGCGCAGGCGGCGGCGCAGGCGGCGGCGCAGGCGGCGGCGCAGGCGGCGGCGCAGGCGGCGGCGCAGGCGGCGGCGCTGGCGGCGGCGCAGGCGGCGGCGCAGGCGGCGGCGCAGGCGGCGGCGCAGGCGGCGGCGCAGGCGGCGGCGCAGGCGGCGGCGCAGGCGGCGGCGCAGGCGGCGGCGCAGGCGGCGGCGCAGGCGGCGGCGCAGGCGGCGGCGCAGGCGGCGGCGCAGGCGGCGGCGCAGGCGGCGGCGCAGGCGGCGGCGCAGGCGGCGGCGCAGGCGGCGGCGCAGGCGGCGGCGCAGGCGGCGGCGCAGGCGGCGGCGCAGGCGGCGGCGCTGGCGGCGGCGCAGGCGGCGGCGCAGGCGGCGGCGCAGGCGGCGGCGCAGGCGGCGGCGCAGGCGGCGGCGCAGGCGGCGGCGCAGGCGGCGGCGCAGGCGGCGGCGCAGGCGGCGGCGCAGGCGGCGGCGCAGGCGGCGGCGCAGGCGGCGGCGCAGGCGGCGGCGCAGGCGGCGGCGCAGGCGGCGGCGCAGGCGGCGGCGCAGGCGGCGGCGCAGGCGGCGGCGCAGGCGGCGGCGCAGGCGGCGGCGCAGGCGGCGGCGCAGGCGGCGGCGCAGGCGGCGGCGCAGGCGGCGGCGCAGGCGGCGGCGCAGGCGGCGGCGCAGGCGGCGGCGCAGGCGGCGGCGCAGGCGGCGGCGCAGGCGGCGGCGCTGGCGGCGGCGCAGGCGGCGGCGCAGGCGGCGGCGCAGGCGGCGGCGCAGGCGGCGGCGCAGGCGACGGCGCAGGCGGCGGCGCAGGCGGCGGCGCAGGCGGCGGCGCAGGCGGCGGCGCAGGCGGCGGCGCTGGCGGCGGCGCAGGCGGCGGCGCAGGCGGCGGCGCAGGCGGCGGCGCTGGCGGCGGCGCAGGCGGCGGCGCAGGCGGCGGCGCAGGCGGCGGCGCAGGCGGCGGCGCAGGTGGCGGCGCAGGCGGCGGCGCTGGCGGCGGCGCAGGCGGCGGCGCAGGCGGCGGCGCAGGCGGCGGCGCTGGCGGCGGCGCTGGCGGCGGCGCAGGCGGCGGCGCAGGCGGCGGCGGCGGCAGCAGCAGCGGCGGCGACGGTGGCGTTGGAGGTGGCGTGGGAGGTGGCGGTGGCGGAGGCGGTGGCGGCGGCGACAGCGGCTGCGGCGGTGACGGTGGTAGTGGCGGCGGCGGCGTCAACGGCGGCGGCGACAGCGGCTGCGGCGGCGTCAACGTTGGTGGCGGCGGCGGCGGTGACGTGGGAGGCGCGTGCAAGGAAGCGAGCGCAACAATCAATGAGCGCCGCGCGGGGGAGGGGAGGGCGGGGGCGGCCGCGTCGGTCCGCAGGGGGCACGCGCCGTTAATGGAATCCGAGCGCCGAGCAGCTTACGAAGGCAATTGCCACGCGCGGGCGGGGCCTTCCGCAGCTCCTTCGGCCCGCGCGGGGGCGCCCGCCAGCGCCTCCGCCAGCGCCTCGCGCCCGCTTGCCAGGGGCCCACCCGCGGTGGCCGACACAGCTAAGGCAGAGTGGCGTAGCGATCTCGGACCCAACGACCGGGAGAGATGACACAGGGCTTCAACTGATGTTACTGCAGTCCCTCTGATGGGGACGTCCTAGGTTGCACTCCCGACGGCGGCAGGATGTTCGATACTTGCTACCAAGCTAGGTCGAGTTCAGTCGCTGTCTGGAGGAGAATTCTAGCGGCCGGCTGCTCTGATCGGGAGTTTTCCGTGGTTTCGCCGATCAACACCATGCGAAGCCGGAGGAGTACCCTGACAAACGAGCAAAGGACTGCGCGCGATCTTTCCTTCCTCTTCCTTGTGCTATACTCACCCCTGCCACAGACTTACACTAAGATGCACTACACTACGACACATGCCGGGAGACCGGTCGGGAGCTGAGAGATGCCGCGGCTGGGGCGGTGCCTCGCTGGTGCGAGATACCTGGTTAAGGGAAAACCCCGCTAAGCGACGGTAGGTCGGCGCCGGATCTCGCCATTTCAGCGGAAAGCTCACTGCCACCTCCCGATGAAAAACACGGACTAAATTTACGGGAATAATGACGTCAGTAGACGCGCCCGGAATCACGAGCAATAAATCAATCAATCAACAAGCTGTTCGCGTGCCCATCCGCGGTGGCCGCGATCGCTAAAGCAGTAGTGACGTAGCGATCTCTGACCCATGGATGTCGGGTTACAAATTCGCCTCGGGCGTGGTTGTATTAGTGCTCGTCCATTCACCCGAATCGTCACCTAATCATGTCATCTTCAAAGTACCATTACGTTAAACTCATGAGTCGTCACTAATGACCTTGATGTTGACGCTACCTCAACCAAAAAAAGCTGTGCGGGAGGAGGGCACTCATGCGTTGACCACAGGCTCAAATTACAAGTTCGCTACGCCAGTCCCATTGCTTGATATCTCGCGTCAGCGTTGATTGATTAGTGTTTCCGGTCGCGGCATCTGCTAAGGTCATTACATCCGAGGAATGCATGTTTTTTATTACGGAGATGGCGCTGATCTTTCCCTTCTGTGACGAGATCTGCGGCCAACCTACACGTCGGCTTGTGGAGTTTTTCCCAACGAGGAATCTCCCGCCAGCGGGGAACCGCGCCAGCCGGGACAAGCTCTAAACCCTCGGCTTGAGTGATAGTGAGGTGCATGGAAGTGTAATTGTGCGTAAGTAAAGGCTGTTGATAGGACAATTCACGGCAAAGAAAGATCTCTCGATGTCCGTGACTCGTTTGTTGGGGTACTGCTCCGGCATTCTCCTGGTGTTGATCGGAGAAATCATGGAGAACCACCGATGACAGCAGCCGGCTGCTGGAATTCTTCTCCAGACAGCGGCTGAACTCAGCCTAACATGCTGGCTAGTGATAAACATCCCTCCACCTTTCGGACTCGAATTCCAGGATAACAAGGTCACAGGCACTGCAGTGGCATTAGCTCGCATGATGCAGTTCATGTTGTATCCTTCTAGCGTTTCCTTTACATGTTTCATTAACTCCATACTAATTACGCCGAACTCCGCACTAATTACTCCTGTTTAATGTTTGTAGTGTCTTTAGAGTATATGTTTATTCAGTGATCACGTTAATTACCACCAGTGTATTTGCGCCAATTGTTGCCAAGTGGGTGCAGTCGTGGCCACCGAAAGAGACAGGCCATGGCGCGTGAGAATCACGTTACTGTAGTGTGCCCAGTGTGCCTCGCGACCGCGCCAGCCGCGTTGTGTATGCATTTCTTCTTGCTAGCTTTTTGTGGTGCGCAAGATTGTTTCTGTGGGATTTTGTGCGATAATTAATTAAATTATTCTTTTAGTGAGTATTTACAATCTATTCTGAAAATATAACGTTCAATATTACCAGTAAATGAATGTATTTAGTTCACTGGTATTGGCGTCTGTATTTGTAGGTTAGAACACGTGGCTGTTTTATTTATTTTCGAGTGTAGATTGTAATTATTTCAGAGTTGGTACACGTGTCAACGTTGGAAAGCACGAACACACATCGTTGGTGAGTTACGTTTCTCTAGCAGGTGTGGTATTTTGTATTTTCCACTGGATACAATTTGATTAATTTTCGTAGGAAAGTATTTTCTCCTCTGGTGTGCGACTTTGCAAAGGTGAACAATAAAAACATTGTTGGAGAATTAGAAAAGTTATTTATCTTTGTGCCTTTGTACGTGTTCTGTTCGGCAAGGATAGTATTTGCTATTAATGGTAAGTGTAAATATAATTAATGTAATGCTATGTAGGCATAACGCCGTGTACTTTTTTAGGTTAGAACAAATGGCTGACTATATTTTGTTTTCTTTCAGATACAGTTTTCTATTACTTCGGAAAGCTACTGTAGTGTACATTTTAATGCACAGTTAATTGTTGTTGGTAGGTTTTGTTTATTAGTAGTGAATTAGTGTGAATGTGGGTTTTCTATTTTCCACATGTCTAAGACTTTATATATTTTGCAGGACAATTTTTCTTCTCTGGTGTATTATATAAGGGTGGACAAGCAGAAATAATCGCCATGATCAGTCAAAATTAATGGCAAGGAAAATGAAATTGAAAACTTGTCTTCAGTAAGGTTCTTCATTGCCAATTTTTATTGTAAATAGTTGTTGTTTGTATTTTTGAGAAATGTAAGGACAACTTCAAGATGATGTCTGTGTACTTATGTCAATAAATATTATGTGTTTATTATATTGCTATGTTATGTGCCGTTTGAATGGCACACAGAAATGGAGGGAGTGTCATGTTATTCATGAATTGAGATAATTGTTTTAAAACCTGCATACCTTTAGTTGTATTCACAATGCAAATAAATATTTTTGTACATATTTTAGTTATTTAAGCCATTATAACAAAAATATAAAAAAAGTGTAATTGTTTGGAACGATAAAAATAAAAATATATTTACTGGTGGATAGGTTTTGATTATTGAGTGAAAGTATTTTATTTCCAGTTAGCAAAAAGTAGAGGTTTATTTCCCGAAAGTTAAAATAATTTCTCCCCAAAATTATATTCCATGTCAAGTCATATATTTGCTTCAAAGGCTTGTATTCTATTAAGGATATTTTGTCTAGCCAATTTAATTATAATGAGCTTTACATTAAACTAGTGCATAGGACCTATGACATTTCAAGTAAAATTCAAGACTTAAAAGTACATTTTTTGCCTTGAGGATTTCATGACTAAACTATATTTTCGTTTTAACTTAGTATGGACGAACTTAATCAATGGTCAGGACCGGACTTCATTCGCAGTAATTATCAGATAAAAAAAGGATTTCTAGTGAAAATAAGATAGACGAATCTATCCTGTTGCTGTGAACTTATTTTTGCACGAACGCATTTTCAATAGAACCAGAAGTGCATAAGGATGGCGCCGCAGAACGAGGCCGCGCATGCGGGCTGAGACCTGGGACTACTAGAACCACGTGACCTCTTTCTGTGATGTATGCGTCATGGCCTGTCTCTTTCGTTGACCACGGTGCAGTATGCCTGGATATGTCACTATGACTTAGGAATGTGTTGTTACCAAGTGTTTGTTGTGACAATTTGATATGGTGTTCATTGGTGTTCTATTTATAAAGCACATCACATTCATGGAGTGAGGTTAAGTAGTACGACGCAATTTAATGATAGGCTGCAAAGATGTTCCGAATTCCCAAAGAAGACAATGTAAAAAATCATAAACATTTAGTTATTTACTCATTCGAGGCAAAATCATGTAAAATAAGCTTATTAAATTATCGCTAGTTTCTAATAATTAGATCATCCACATATGACAAACTGTTAGTGTGGAATGCTGTGCAATTTGTTTAGATGAAGTTTTTCCTGTATATACATTAGAATAAAAATAAGCAGATCACAAACCCAAGAATTTAATTGAAAAATTGAGGTGTGTTTCTCTTGATGCAATGAAGTTAATCAAGAATGGTCAAATATAACAGGATTAAATGCATACAAGCTATCTTCATTTAAAGTTAAGTGTATTTTACTCCCATGACATTTATTGAATCACGATAGCAATATTCAGCGCACGAATTGCCAATATCATTTCAAATTAACTCCCCAGAGTCATTTCAAGTTCTCGAAATCCATGCTTATTCTATTCCCTAACACGGCCCTACAGTAGAAGGTACATTATGTTTCAATGATTCTTGACCCGTTGTAATTATATATCTTGTGGTTCTTGAGTTTGGGTCAATTACATAAATAAAACACTTTACACTACCGCCGTTTTTGTAATTTATTCGACCTCCATCAGAGCTACAGATATAAAACATTATGTACATGAATATGTATAGTGAACCAAAGCTAAAATTACAAATTGGTTTATTAACAATATATTGTTTATCTGTATGTTTATCAACGTTGAACATAGTATATTCTATAGTTGCTAGTGTCTACAGTACATTCTATAGGTTGCTAGTGATTCATTGTCCCATCTCATATATATGTACTGTGACGACTATCAGTTATCTCGTCGCAATGCACGCCCACGCAACGTGTGTGCGAAGCGCACGCCTCAAATTCCGCAGGAGCGAGCGCTACAGCAATCACAGAAGCGATCCTGGCGTCAGATTGCGGCACTTTGCTACCAAGTAAGGAAGGGGGCTGTGACGCGCGCCAGGCCCGTCGGAGAGGGAGGAAGGAGAACCGCCCCGACGCGGAGGAGAAAATACGCATAAATACCGCGGAAAAAGGAATGCGCTTCTTCTTGATTGTCCGCTTCTTGATCGCCAGCATCTTGTCTGCCAGCATATTAACCAGTAGCACTAGGCCGTCAGTTCGTGTTTGTCACTAACGCTGGGCCGCAAGTGATTCACAGCCCAGGCGAATGACGACGAAAATTTTCGTTCAATAGTGTCGCAAGGCAGTCTAGTCTGCGAAAAAGTGCCTTTTGAACTTTGTATGAGAGATCAAATGTTAGGAAAGCTACTTAAAACATTTAATTAGTAGACAATGTTTGATAATTGCCACGGGAGTTGAAAAATTAGCGCAGCAGAAGGACTCATTGCTCTAACGTTGCCTAAGAGCGCTGCACTATATGCCCATAGACTTTCAAAAAACGCATAATTGCGTCGTGATTTGTAAATTCACAAAGGCGTATCGTCGGTACGAGGACAAGAAGAGAGAAGTAGAGGACAGCGAAGCGCCGTCGAGGAGAAAGAAAAAGGAGAACCGCAAGATCAACGCAGTCACCGCTTGCGAGGTGAACGCCGCTAACGCTGCCGCCGTTATCTCTACCACCGAGTACCCGGGGCTGAGCGAGGCGCCGGCCAAAACACACCAGAGGAGAAAAGGGGAGGCGGCGCAGGAACCGCCTTTGTGGCTTGGTTCGGTCGCCCTGGGCTGGCTCGTCGACGACCGTCCGCAAGGCCGCTACTGCCACCGCTGCCGCTGCTCCGCAGCTACGTGTCGAAATCCATTGCAATGCCAGGTAACTAACGGTGCCGAAGGAGGAGAAGGAGAGACGGGATAGGTCAGCGTTTTGAGCAGCGCATTCACGACGCCGTTCACAGCGATATTAAATGGCTTAGTTGAACGTTGATCAGGGAAAGAATTTTACTAGCCATTCAAGTCAATAAAATAACATTTTTTACTAATGCCTTGAAAAGAAATAATGATATCATTGTAGTGAATGTTTGATGTGTGTGTAAAAGGGGGAAAGGAAAGGGGAATTTGTGAATGAGTGTTTTTAAACCAGGTTATAATGTAGTAAATATTAAGAGTTTACAAAGGAGAAATGTTCATATAATTTGTTGAAAAAGAAAAGTTCAGTAAGCAGACGGATTAGTACGACCGTGCACAAGTATGAGTATTTACCTAAAGTAAAAGTATAGTACCAGCATATTTAAATCATTTACATCATTCGTAAATCGGATGCATGCTAGTAAAACCGAGAAAGGTCAGATATTTTTTTCATTGTTTTTCTGAGTCCACATAAATTTGTACAGTGTTGATTTCAGACCATTAAAATTCATGTGTTTTGTTTCATTCCATTTATCTGTGTGAGATTAGATATTCCTTATCACCAAAAAGATCCCACTGCCCTGAAGTAATAGAAAGCTGGCTTGCGAGCATTCATTCTGCGTATCACCCATTGTGTGATATTATTGCATATGGGAGAAACGTTAGAGTACATTCATACGAACATTCCCATATTCACCGTTCCTAGATATCACAGTCACGCACAAACAGCGAATATACCAATCGTGTAATTCAAGTCAAGGCGTAGTAGGTGCCGCCACTGTGGCATCGGCGTCTTTCTGTCGCAGTTTCTCAAAGGCAGAAAGCCCGCGGGGCGCCGGCGGAACGCACAAGGACACCCCCTGGTGGGGGGGAGGGCATCAAGGGCGCGAGGCGGTGAAGGGCCAAGGGCGGCGCGAGCGCTGAGCGCTGAGTTCGCCTCAAATTACCTCCGTGTCTGCTCGCGAGGTGTTTGCCTTGCTCGGGTGCTCCGCTGGAGCCAAAGCGGCAACAGACGACCCGCGTAAGACCCCGAAGAAAACAGAAAATTAACGCCAAGATCAACGCAAAACAGGGACTTGGATGGAGTGTTTTGAAAGTAAACATACTTTAGAACCGGCTCTGCCGTTGCTGGTGCTGTAATAATCAGTATTATTTAACAAAGTATTTACAACGAATATCCCGCTCGTGAAATTAAAACCAAGTGTTTAACTGTACCATGCCCCAATCAGGGAGGTGTATCTCAAAAAGTTTATAGTTAATAGTTGTTAGTTATAGTTAATGCCTTATATTTACGTGGCGAGACTCGGGCCATCAGGCCCGCTCTTCCGTCTGACCACGCAAATTTCGCTACGCTCCTTTCACCTAGCGGAGAAAGAAGGTATTATCTCGGGCGACGAAACAGGCGATTTTGAATTTAGCTCAGAGGCGTCATTTAGGCTTGAGGATCTTTTACATGCAAGTAAATCTACTAACATGGGCCAGCCGGCTTTACTTCCCCTCCGCGGAAGGCGTACGAATGATTTAAGGTTATCGCTTGTTCTATCAGATTTTTCTTACAGATTATCCCTACTGGCCAATCTTAAACTTTGACTCATCTCTCTTAGGAGGTAAACATCGATCGCTATATCGATATCCAATACACCGCGTATGCACTATAACATAACCTCTTTGATTTTAATAGTTTTATGTTACTTTCTATATTTGGCGCATTTTGGGACTCTGTTGAACGTAATTTCATTCGCTCACAAGTCGGGAATTCATCAACAATTTCCAAAGCACTCGTGGTATTACCTATGATAAAGTAACACCAGAAATGTACGATTGTACGCATCCGAAAAAAAATGAAGTAAAAAAGTAACACCAGAAATGTATAAAGACATGGCGCTACTACAGCAAATACTTCGTATTATTTGTAAAGAGTTACGTAATGAACTCCAGTGAAGGGACGGAAAGAAGGGAATGCAGGGAGTTCGCGCAATTCTCAGTGGGAGGCCTCGCGGGACCGTCACTGACTCCTTGATCGGATATTGGTTTAGTGGTGAAATTTCATTGGCATTTCATTTCACATAATGTTAGTTCTGTTTTTAAATTACTAGTAATCTGTATTTATATGTAATTCAAATGTTAATCTCTGGTTTTATTGTAATCTCTTGCTTTTAATTGTTTAATTAATTGTTTGCTATTTTCTTGTACTAGAAAACTGATGATGATGGCTAAGCCATCGAAAGCTGCTCTTAAAATAAATAACATTGTTGGCAATGACAACACCTGTGATTATTTAATCCTTGATCGGAGATCCCCCGAACGTTGGCGTCCCCGATTCGCCTGAAGTTTCCGTCAACGAGATGCCTTTGTACACACACCTGTTCGATCGGTCGACTGCTCTGACCGATGGTTTCACTGATTAATACCAGGTATTCATTTTAGTTAAATCCAAATTTGCCTTCCGGCTAGTTTGTCTAGCAATTTCTTATTCTCACACTATTTTAACCTTGTACATAGTAGATTAGTTTATTCATTTCAAATATTAATTTACGCACTTTTCTTGATAACTTGGTGTTAAAAAATACTCATATCCGCAAAGCTAAATCAAATGTACATTTAGGAAATACAGGCGCATGATCCCGCGGTCCACCAGAGAGAAAGAAATACCCCGTATTAGTTCCTTCAAAGGTACGTAGATTACCGTAAAAGCGATGTCAAGGTGGAGGAAGGAGGACGGGGGACGACGCCCAGGTCCCTCTGACCCTCACCCAGCTCGGCAGCCGCTAGCATGCCACGTGTGTTTTGTGACCGACAAATAAACAGTAACATACGATCAATACCAGGCACTGGAGGCAGAGGACTACATTAAGCAACGGACTAATTCATTTTTCATCCTTGCATCTCCTCTCCCTCACACGCATATTTACACTCACACGCACTACACTACCACACACGTCGGGAGATCAGTCTGGAGCCAGGAGTGTGTCCGTGTTGGAGCAGTGGCCCACTGGAAGAGATACCTTGAGAAGGAATTCCACTCGAGCCGACATGTAGGTCGGCGCAGAATCTCACGATCTAGAGAAGGAACACCGCCACCTCCCGAGATTGATTATGTTCTACACTTACGGAACTGATCACCACAACAGTTGATGCGCCCAGAAACACACAAGGGACATTCAATGTCAGCAGCAGCATCCCGCGCTGTACGTACAGTAGCTCAGCTCATTGGCCTGTGACGTCTTCGGCTGCTGCAGGCCAGATTGAGGGAGTTCTTGAGATCGAAATCGTAGCGCGATTTCCTTGCCCTTTCAACCCCCAATGGGTGTTTTCATTTAGTACACAAATTTCTATTAAGGGTTTCGCGAAAGCGGTCGGCAATTTCGAGATTGATTGAAATTTACGGCAGAATTGCCGCTTGCTCAGAAAGGAAATGTGAGGAATTGATTATATTTTCGACGCCCTCCCCCCACTGCCTAAAAACGAAAGCAAAAGATTGGTTTAATCTAATTAAAGCGATTTCGCTTGGGTATTTGGAGGTAAAATATTGGCAATTTTCGGAGAGCATTCAATTGTAAGACATCCCTGTGGACGCGAAAGGTCTAAAATTGAATGCAAACAATTTGTGTATCAAAAACGCGAACTGTTTGCTTTCGATACATCATGTTTTCAATAGCATTGCATTAAATATGAGATGAGTGGTTGGGCGATTTTTAAAAAATTGGCTCTTTCCAGGCAGTGTTCATTTCAAAAATGAAACTCGAACACGCGGATGTATCAGCTCATGTATGTATACACACCTTCACCCTCACACAAGTACAAAACAATTTCACTAAAATGCGTACGTCGAAACGTAACAAAACTGGCCAAATGCGAAATGAAACTATGGAAAATTTTTATAGCATGTAATTTCCAGGAAGAGGTGAGTTTTAAGGTAGATTCTCTTTCTCAGATCTGACTTTATGAAAATTATTCTTGTTTTCATCACTATTGAAACTAAATAAAAAAGTCCCTCAATGCAGGTTTCAAAAAGTTTCAAAAAGTGAAAAAAATGAGTAATTAATATTCCTTAAGGTTTACAAAATGTAATATCTGAAAGGAAAACCAAAAATAGAAAATTTCGAAAAATCGAAAATTTAAAATGATAATATATTAATATATTTTTTAGAGAAAATTAATGAAGGTGGTCAACAAATCCATTTTGTGTTTGTAGATTTAGAAAAGGCATATGATAGTATTCCATTACAAAATTTGTGGGAAATATTGAACGAAATGAGCATAAATAAAAACCTTTTGATGGCAATAAAAAAGTTATATGATGGTGCTATTTCTCAGGTCCAAATATGCAAAAATCTCTCAGAATCAATTTTCATTACCAAAGGTCTGCGACAAGGGTGCAGCTTATCTCCAACTCTATTTAAAATATACTTACAAAAATCGCTAGAAACATGGAAAAAGAAAGTTGAAGGAATGGGTATTCCTATAGGAAATAAAAGTTTATACGCTTTATTATTTGCAGATGACCAAGTAATAATAGCACAGGATGCTGAAGATGTGGAATATATGTTTAGAAAATTATTAGAAGAATATCAGAAATGGGGGCTAAAAATTAATATGGAAAAGACATTTTATATGGGATGTGGAGTAAACAATAGAGATTTAATTTTACAATTTGGAAAAGGAAAAATTAAACATTGTTCGGAATTTAAATATTTAGGAGTAAAAATTAATAAGGATGGAAATCAAGAAGATGACATAAGACAAAGAATAAACAAAGGAAGATCAGCAACATCAATGCTAAACAAAATATTATGGGATAAACATATAGCAAAAGAAACTAAATTAATGATATATAAATCTATTGTAGAAAGTACTATTTTATATGCATCGGAAATTTGGAAATTAAAGAAAAATTTAAAACTAAAATTACTGGCAACAGAAATGGACTTTTTAAGAAGATCATCTAGGATATCAAAATTAGAAAAAATAAGAAATTTAAAAATAAGAGAAAAAATGAATAAAGTTAATACAATTTTAGAAACTATTCAATACAAGCAATTACAATGGTTTGGTCATGTGAAAAGAATGAAAGATAATAGAATTCCAAAAATAATTTTAGAGTGGTTTCCGGCGGGTAGGAAGAAAAGAGGAAGACCTAAACACAGCTGGTTGAGAGAAATTAAGGGAATTTTAAAGGACAAGAACTTAACAGACAAGGATTATGAAGATCGGGACAAATGGAGAAATAAAATTAAAATAATGTAATTTATTAGAATTGTGGGTAACAGAAAGTTGTTTTCTATAACAATGTAAAACTGTGAAATAAATAAATATTTTTTAGTGTAATTAAGTAACATATGTACATAATAATAAAATTTAAAACACAAATATGCGCTCAATCAAACAGAAGAAAACAAAGTATGTAAAATCTATATCTTAGATAAACAAAAGGGAATGTGCGTATATGTGTCACACTTAAATGCAAAACCTACTCCACCGATTTTGCTGAAATTTTCCCACTTAGTTCTTATTGGTAATGGTAGTTTTTAAAGAGTCGTTTGAATTAAATCGGACGTGTGGGGACGTTTTTTATGACGATTTATTCGTTTATGATGACTGAAGCTCCCTGAACTTCATGCAAACCCGTCGCACAAAGATTAAGCGCGTCTTCCCTGCATACAAGTACTCTGTTCCTGCGATTGAAGTATCGATCGGAATAATACTTGAATTTCGGACAAAAAATCAAATTTTTGCAAGATGGTGTCATAGCGAAAGCATGCCCAAATTTAAGGAGGAACAATAGGATTCTTGACAACCATGTTCAAACCAGTACGTAGAACAAATCCGTACTTGCGAGAATGCCTTTCGTCTATTAGAATTTTTGCATATCGTAAAATGTGGTTAACAATCAAGTGACCTGTAGTGTGTGATATGTAACACACTGCAATAGCGAAGCATTGCCGGTTCCACTAGATATAGTAAACAAAATACAAAGAAATGGTTGTAGTGATTGCAGGATCAGGTTTAGTCAACCACATAAGTCTACGAATACTTTTAATGTTTCACTTTATACAACTCAACAAAAAAGAAACATAACCAAAATTGTTCTCGGAGCAGCGTCCTTGCCCCGATGCAAAACTTGATAAGCCGGCTGCACAGGCAGCCGACTGACTTGCTGATAACGGCTGTTATCTCGGGCGGTTTGCAGTGGTGCGTCGTGGCCGCTGTTGTAGCAGCCGCGGAACCCTTGACAGACGGGAGCAATGTCCTGCGAGAGGTACCGCCTGCGAACCCACGTTCCGTCCAGGAGCCGTGTCTCCCGGGTCGATCCTCCTCGGCACTCGTACACGTAGATCGCGCTGGGTAGAGAGTTCATTCGTGACAGGGCGCGTCGCTGCTGACTCGGGGTTTTTATCCCCCGCTGCCTGGTGAGGGGAAGGGAAGGGGTTGTACCCCTCCACTAGCGGAGCGGTGGGGCGTCACCCCAAGCTCCTCCTCTGATTGGGGGGATACCACAATGGTATCTTGGAGATCCATCACTCCGTCGTTATCCCGTTGATCTTTCTCTTCATGTGATAGTCTGCCTCTGTGAAAGAGGCCTCCTTAAGTAACTGGTTGCTAAATGAAAGAAAAATAATATTCGCTAACGCAAATAAACTGTATCCTCCAAAGATCTAACAAACCGAAGGTGACAATAGAACAGCGATGTTGTGTTTTTCATCGTATCTACCAGACCAATTGAATTCTAAAAAATTGGGACTGTTGTACGGCCACGACATACACGGAACAATTTTACAAGAAATTGCATTTCTGTTGCAGTTATGAAGAAAGGAATTACAATTATCTTATTTTCAAACATCTTTCTTAGATCTCTTTGAAAGAAAACGCGTGGTAGGGTGCTTGTAAAATAATCTCTTGTTTTTAAATGCAGAAGTTTATATATTACAAAAATTTTTGGAATTAAATATTAGGTAAAATTATATTATAAATCAAAGGTAGTTCCTCGGACGGTTCGTGAACAGCGATCCGGCTTTCCATGATGATATCCCGGGGTCGATTCTAACTCGAGGAAGAAGTAGAGCTGCAGATTAATAGTACAATATTCTCATTTTCTATAGTTGTGTGACGAATTAATGCTGAGGTAGGCCATGTATGCTAATAACTGTGATTAAGAGTACGTCATGTTCACCGCAAGACCCCCTTATCCTCCTTACGTAGTTAATAAAAACAGGACCCAGGTTAAGCCTGGGGACACCGCCAGCTGAAAGAAGTCTTCTGCTGACAGAAGTCAGATTAATCTTACCCTAAAATGTAGAGTAGGTACAACAGGCGTGTCCATTTGCTTGAATATTGATTCCAATCCTGTGCAGAAAAGCGGCATATTTTCAGTGCAACTTGTCCTGATTAATGCCTTCCTGCATGATTGACTCTTTCAGATAAGTCAAGATGAATTATTTGAGGGAATAGACTGGTTCTGAGGTCGCAACGGCGCTGCCATGACAGAATCAACATTTCATACGTACACATCACCAGAAATTTGTGATGTTCTATCTCCCATAGCCCCGTAGCTACTGAAATATTGTACAGCGAGGTTAATCTCCATCTTACCAGCTCAGAGAGAGAACACCGTTGCCTCTGCAGCTTCATTGCCCAAGAGGCCGTAGGTCGAGTGCCAGCGGTGACATTTCGACACCATCTAGCTTCATGATCAGGTGGAATTCAATCACTGGAGGAAAACACTGGCTGCATGCTCTGATTGATAATATTCAGTAATAGCATTCTGGATACCGGGTCTTATCCAGAAACTTGGAGTACGGCTATACTCCTACCTAGTTTTAAAAATAAGGGCGATACGAATTGCCCAGAAAATTATCGTGGCATTAGTCTTTTACCAGCGCAAAGCAAATTGTTTTGTAAAGTTCTTACCGTTCGACTGAGCGACTGGGCGGAAAAACACAGTAAAATGTCAAAAATGCAAGCAGGTTCCAGAAAAGGCTTCGCGACCACTGACAATATATTTGTGTTAGATACACTAGTAAAACAGGCACTTTCACGTAAACGAGGACATTTATATTGCAGTTTTATCGATTTCGAAAAGGCGTCTGATTCAATCAACAGAGAATTTTTATGGCGAAAACTAAATGAACTAAGCATCTCACGTAAAGTTTTAAATGTTTTGCAGAGCATGTACAGAGAAGTAAATTTTTGCGTCAAGTGCGGTGACGGAAGTACCATGCAAAAAATAAAATCGACAGTACGGGTAAGATAGGGTTGTCCTCTTTCACCGCTATTGTATATCTTGTTTATAAATGATTTAATGACATGGGTACAGGAAACGGACACATCTGCGCCGGAAATTGACGGCCTGAAAATCCCCGGATTACTTTATGCTGACGATTTGGTTCTGTGTTCAGAAACGATTGAGAGCTTACAGATGAGTTTAAACACCCTTGAAAGGTATAGTGTAGCATGGGGACTAAAAATAAATATTCAAAAAACGAAAATAGTTCTCTTCAAGAATGGATTTATTTGGGGGTAACAAAGAAAAATTTTATTACGCACAGCAGGAACTTGACCGTGTCAAAACTTTCACTTATCTTGGTGAAAAAATTTCCATGAACGGGGGATGGAATAGTCACATAGTTGCGGCTCATAGTAAAAGAAGAATTGCTCTCAAAGAAATCGGTTGCGTAATGCGCAGAGTACCGGAATTGTCTTTAAAGGTGTGCGACACAATGTTTAAATCACTAGTTCTCCCAGCTATGAATTACGGGGCGGAAATCTGGGGAAGTGGTTAGAATCGACAGATTAGAAAACATCGAAACAGATTATTACAAATTAATTCTCGGAGTCTCTAGATTCGCAGCAAATGCCGGCGTCTTAAGAGAGGTAGGTAGTGTAGGAATTTTGAAAGATTTAAAAATGAAAGCCATTAAGCTTTGGATTAGATTAGCACGTGAAGAGGCTGACACACTTATTAGCAGGTGCTTTAGAGCGCAATTACAGGAAAACGATCAGCGCTATTGGTCGTACAAAGTGAAACGGGTATTAGAACGCGCAGGTCTGGGAGACGTTTCCCCGGAGATGGTTAGGGATAGGGGTACACGGGAAATAGAACTGTTAATTTCAAATAGACTTTCGGATATTAAAAGACAGGATATCCTGGCAGCATTGGCAGAAAAATGTGGTACAAATTCACACGAGTCCTGTATGGGGATGCGAAAGTTACGTACACACACTTAAAAGGGATGCAAGAGGGGGATACGCTTGGTTGAGGGTAGGGGGTGGATGCAACGTAGAATGAAGGATACGAATGGCAATGGAATCTGTGTACTTTGCGGTGATAGAGAAGATTAGATCCACATCCTGTTAAACTGCTGCGCTACAGAAACTTGGAGAGGAAAATGGATGGGGAACTATTCTTTCCAACTTAGAAAGCATAACGCTCGCTCAAAACATATTAGTTGATAATAGAGCGCACTTCATGAAAGAATTAGGAACATTTTTAGGAAAAGGTTCGAACTATCAGGGAAACGGTAATCACGGAGAGGGGAAAACAGCACTGGTTAGTACGAGCGGAGCCCTAGACTGGAGATGAAATAATTAATTCAATAAGTAAGCGATAATTAAGTTAACTAGTAAGGTAATCAGTAACTGCTAATCACTGAATATTAATTACTAAGTTAGTAATAACGAATCAGTAAGCGATAATTAAGTTAATCAGTAGTAAATTGATCGGAGAGGCGGTGGTGCGGGCGAATCTTCTATGGCGCTGTTTGATTTCAGGGGCTGAGGAGGCCAAAGACTTGATGGAGAAGATTCCCACGCCAGAAAATGAATAAATAGTTTAGAAAAAATCTAGTAGCTTAGAATGTACTCGTCTTCTGACGGCAGGTTTTTCCCCCTTCAGGGGGTTTTTCCTCAGCCGTAACTTATGGTCTCCTTTCCGAGGCTTTGATGCGATGAAGAGACCATTAGGGGTGAAATACCAGAATTCGAAAGGTTAAATGCGGTAGGATGTAGGTATTGTAATGGCTTAAAGGCCATCAGCCTAGCCAAATAGAAAAAGTATTGAAATTATATACAAATGTGTTGTAATTACCTATTAAATAAAAAACATAATATTCAGTGCTTCCTCCGAATCAGTACCAGGACGAATGTTCAAGCAAACCCCTAAAAAAACAACCCGTTGCCAATCCATCCGTCACCTTGAGGATATTTTCCCCAACCAGATATCTCTCACCAGTGGGATACCGCCCAAGAACTACTGACATGAGGCGCCTGGAATCACTGATGAACCATCCAACCAACAAGAAGAAGGAAAGATCGCTCGCGGTCCATGGTCCATCTGATCGAGTACTGCTCCAGGCATTCGCGGGGTGTAGATCGGAGAAAGCACAGAAAACTTCCTGATTAGAGTACCCTGCCGGTGGAATTCTCCTCCAGACAGCGGCTGAATCCGACCTAACTGTGTAGCTGGTGTCAAAATGCTGCCACTCTCGACCTCTAACCCTAGAGCAGGGCTTTCCAACTGGCGGCCCGCCGGATCTTTTTGTGCGGCCCACGAATGCTTTGAACAATTTTATTATACCAACCAAAAACAATTCAACTGCACAACTCATCTCATTTTTATTTAATGATATATTAATTTTCTCGTTATATGCACATTAATCATTAAGTATGTTGAATAAAAGTCGTAACTAATATATGTTTCAGTATAATCTCAGTAGTTAGGGTAAAATCTCAGTACTTAGGGTAAACCATCTTAAATTAGGGTGCGTCCCGCGGCTTAACTAGAATTTGACATGCGGCCCATCAGCCCTTCTAAGTTGGACAGCCCTGCCCTAGGACCTTTCGTGACTGCAGTGACATCAATGAATGCCCTGAGCCACCCCAGCCGGCCTATCACCTTCAGTTGCCGCGTCACATACCTTATGCGTGGAAATTAATTCCGACGACGCGGCTGCGTGCGTGCCCGCGTGTTTGGGATGCGCCGCGCCCTTTGATCTCGCGGAATGAACTTCCGCGTGCCCTCGCGACGGGGGGGGCAGGGCGCCTTCTCCATTCTCCTGGCGGCGGCGAGGGCGAGAGGGGGCGGTGAGGGCGAGGGAGGCGGCGAGGGGGAGGGGGGGTGGCGAGGGGGAGGGGGCGGCGAGGGTGAGGGGGGGCGGCGAGGGCGAGGGGGGCGCGAGGGTGAGGGGGGCGGCGAGGGCGAGGTGGGGCGGCGAGGGCGAGGTGGGGCGGCGAGGGCGAGGTGGGGCGGCGAGGGCGAAGGTGGGACAGCGAGGGCGACGGGGGCGGCGAGGTGCGAGGGGGGACGGCGAGGGCGAGGGGGGCGTCGAGGGCGAGGGGGGCGTCGAGGGCGAGGGGGGCGTCGAGGGCGAGGGGGGGCGGCGAGGGCGAGGGGGGACGGCGAGGGTGACGGGGGCGGCGAGGGCGACGGGGGCGGCGGGCGCGCTGATCTGAATGTCGCGGCGTGTCCGCTCGGGCGCGCTTGGCCGCGCCGCGACGGCCCCATGCATATTCATGGCGCCTGCCGCTGCGCACGAGGCGAAAGTGGCGCTCGCAGGTGGGGGAGTGACAGGGGAGGGGGGTGCGAGGTGGAGCCACGGCGCGGCAGAATTTTCGGCACCGTCTACACAGCTGGGTCGAGTTCAGCCGGCTGTCTCGAGCGGAATTCTAGCGGCCGGCTGCTTGCATCGGTAGTTTTCTGTGGTTTCTCCGATCAACACCAGGCGAATGCTGCCCTAGCAAATGGGTCATGGACCACGCACGATATTTCCTTCCTCTTCCTTGTCCTATCCTCATCCCGTACACACACGAACATGCACTACACTACCGCACATGCCGGGACACCACTCTGGAGTAAGCTTCCGCGGCTCGGGTCTTGTCTGGCTGTAACTCAGCATCTCATTGGTGCAGTAGAAATCCAAGTTTATTAGTTTATACTGTTGCATTGTAGTAAACAGCTTGTCTTCTTAATTACAGTTGTGTTAACGTGTGAAGATAAACGTGAAGTTACGATGCATTAGTAATTTTATAGTTTAAGATGCACCTTCAAGTGTCTTCACATTCTTTCTCAAAAAAGCCACAAACAACTGCTTTGTGTTAACATAGCAAGCAACATAAGTTTTTCATGAAATGACCACTCAAAATGAGTATTAATATTTTCATAAAACAATGCCTCTTATAAAAACAGTTTTTGTTAAAATATAAATTGTTAGACTGGGCGTTAAGTAGGTTACGGCGGCCTCTCAGCCAACGACGCGGCGTCATTCGGACAGCCAAGACGACACCACTTTGGAGCTCAGAGCTTTTCCCGGCTGGTGCGATGCCACGCTGGCAGGAGATATCTTTTTTGTAGAATCGACGTGTAAGTCCGGCCGGGTATCACCGTCCAGAGGAGTGAGATCACCGCCGTTTTCCGAAGAAAAAACGTGCACTACGCTTATGGAAATAATGATTTTAGCAATTGACGCACCTCGAAACACGGAATAATCATTTCCGTGGACTATAAGCTGGACTCGTAGTGGGCAGGTCTGCGCGGAAGGAATGGAAGGTATAAAGAGGTGTGCCTGAGACAGGTTGTGAAACTGGCAATTGTCGAAAATGAACAATGCTGCGATTTTTTTGGGCATGTGAGGACTGCAATACTGGAAAGGATATGATTAGGTGGTGGTATGAGGCTTGCAATGGTATTAACATGGTATTGGCAATCGAATCGACAATAGAGGTTCAGGGCGGGTTCACCCGACATTCAGAGAATGCTATTCAGCAGATGGAATGCTGAGTGTATCCGACGGAATTGACAATGGCATTGACTTCTCGGATGGTAATAAACACGTTGTCGGAGTTGGGAACTCGGTTAGCACGACTGGCTACAGCAATTATGTCATGGTCACTGGATGCTTTAATTCGATTTTGGACTGTGAAGATTAAGACGACTTGGGTCCTACACAGACGGTGCAAATTGGTGTCGTTAGTGGTAGGGAACGAAGGATGCACCCGGGACTTGTAACCCTCCATCAAAACAGGAGAAAAAGCTCGAGGATGCTACTATAGGAGCTGCTAATATTAGCCAGATACAGCTGCAGGTTAGGCTCGCCGAATTCCGCACATAAAAATTGGCTAATTTCAGAGAAACACGAAAAGTGTCTTCTAAATGTTCAATTATTCATAATATATCCTTATAACAAACCTCTGAAAAAAAACGCGAACATCGATGCTCTGTTTTGTAACATGACGCGCCATGCTTGCGTCTCGCGGATCCACGGAGCAGCCACACACGTTTGAAAGATCGTTGGCAGCAGTTCGTATTTTAGTTGCCGTAAGTGATACAGCAGAGCGCGCCACTGCAATGGTCTCCACCACGTTATACGGAAGTTAACCGTTAACTGGTGACTTGCGGTCCCAGTGACCAGCGAAGAAAAATAAATTCACTGTCCTCTCGAACGCTGCAACGCAGGAAGTTTTGGTTTACAAAACCTTATCTCTTTCTAGACAATGGTGGGATGGCTTATCTAGTTGCAGCCGTTCGGTTCTGAAGTTCAGTTGAAGTTACGGATCGGTTTCGATGACTGTACCTCACCAGTAGTAGAAGTTTATACTTGGTAATGCATGTTTATACTTAGTAAATAATTTTCATTTAACAGTGTATTTTCGTATTAAAATAAAGGTTGTTTTATGTAGTCAATATCGTTACAAAGTCCTGGTATGCATACTTCAATCGTCAACTGCGAAGAAAAAATATATGGATGACCTGAAATTTTCTCAGTGAATAATTAAAAATTATATTATTTTATATTTATTTATAAACTACAAAGCTTTCGATTCTTCTCTTTATTATGCCTCTGTTAACGTGAAAAAATTGTTAATTCGATGTGAAATGAAATAACGAACACAATCAGTGCTAAAACTTTCCCGGTCACAATGACCGCACGTCACCGGTAACAGAAGTTCGAAGGCACGTCACCAGTTCGACGGTTACAAGGCCTTGGGATGCACCGTAGAGCAACGAAGATGTGAGTGGGAAGTCGCTCTGGGACTGCGGATGTCGTGGTGGAAGGGGTGGCGGGGGGGAGGGGGTTGGCGGGGGGAGGGGATGGCTGAGGGGAGGGGTTGGCGGGGGGATGGGGTGGAGGGGGCTGAGTGCGGGGGAGAGGGTGGCGGGGGAGGGGTGTTCGGGGGGCGGGGAGGCGGGGGCGGGGGCGGGGATAGGGATGGCGGGGATAGGTGTGGCGGGGATAGGGGTGGCGGGGGGAGGGGTGGCGTGGGTAGTGGTGGCGTGGGTAGTGGTGGCGGGGGTAGTGGTGGCGTGGGTAGTGGTGGCGGGGGTAGTGGTGGCGGGGGATGGGGTGGCAGGGGGAGGGGTTGCGGGGGGGAGGGGTTGGCTGGAGGGGGTGGCGGGGGGAGGGGGCGGTGGCGGGGCGGGGGCAGCGGTGGATGGGTGGCGGGGGGAGTGGGTGGCGGGGTCGGGGTCGGCAGAGGTCGGCACTCAGGCGCCCGAGGAGCAAACGCGCGTTGCGCGGCGCGCCGACCGCGTGGAAGTAAATGGAGCCGAGGCGCGCTCCGCCGGGGCACGCGCGGAATACATTAGTTCCATAACGACGGCGCAGCGGCCGCGAGAGCAACCACGCAAAAAGGCGAAACGCACCGCGGTGGTGAATTGTGGATGGGATTGACTTTACCACAATTGACAACGCATTACCTAGCAGCTGCTTTTTATCTAAAGGTTTAGATACAACTAGGAAAACCCGGCAGACGTTGTTCTGCCCTTCATCTGCCTCTTTCCCCTCCAATCTCCCTTTCCCACTGTCTCTCCCTCCCTTCCTCGCCCTGTCCCTGTCTGTCTCTGTGTGTCTGTCTCTGCCGCTCTGCTCGGTCTCTGAGCAGGTGAAGTAATATCGGGAAGCAGCGTACCAGTAAAAATGTAATAGAATGTTCAGAAAGAGTTCATTCTGTAGATTACTGTGTGAGAAACGTTTCTTAGAGGCCCAAGGCCTCAAACGTTTACTTTTTAAGGCCCTAGAACGCATCGTTTAGGAGTTATTTAACGATATAGATTCAAAATGCTGCCGAGTGTGTTCCAGGTTGCATTTGACGTGAATAAGTAGTGGATATATATGACGTCAATATGTAGCGCCATGTAGTGGAGTTACAACAAAATTAACAGCACGTAAACCTTCTCGGTGAAAAAACACGTAGAAGTGCCAACTTTCATAGAGATCGGTCCAACAGTGTTGGAGTTTTCCTCTGATGTACATACCAACATCCTGTTATGTATGTATGTATGTATGTATGTATATATATATATATATATATATATATATATATATTGTGACGTACCGACTGCTCGGGGTCAATCGTGACTTACCCGTGAAGTGGCACGGTACAATAAATTTGTTTGTTTCAGGCAGGGCTCGGGATCTTTTTCGCGAATGTGGACCCTGGGATGTTCGGGGTACAATAAATACATACAGTTTAGTATACAACGACAGTTTTGATGTTTTATTCATCTAATATCACTATTACACTTTCGAACACTGATCCCCTATGCAATGATTACTATGTTTTGGTACCAAAACTTCATACCTTCAATGCTAGCATCATACCTGTTACCACCTGAGTCACGTCGCTTCGTTGGGGCCCGGCGCCGATGGTGGCGGCGGCTTCGGCTCCCGTCGCGTGGTCCCGGAGCCGTTCGGCCCCCAGCCGGAGATGAGTAGGCAAGTGTTCGCCCCTCACGCTGCTCCACGCGTATCTTCTACACCAGTGCATCTAATTAACTTATGCTTGTCCTAACAGTCTGAACTCCAGATTTGGGTTGTAACTGATTATGCTAAACACGTTACACTATATTACTCTCTGAATCACCGGTGAAATCTCGGTAACCTATACCCACGTGTTCTTGTTCTCCTCACGCGTCATCATACAGTTTCATTATGGAAAGTTCCTATACACCGAAAACCCGTCAGACACTGCTTGATCGGTCTCACAAATGATCACTGGTTCAGTCACTGTCTTGTGCCCTACACATTCTATCTTTCCCCAAAACCTACGTTCGCGATGCATGTGCTCACGCTACAGGCGGGTTTCACACTCTTCGGTTTACCATACACTCTATCCGTTGACTTCCCAATGCTGTTCGGTCTGCATCACACTTCTTTAACGGTCCGAAATGTAATACTACGCAAGTCTATTAAGTTATTCAGCACTTAGGGGTACTTTTCCCCAAATAACTCGCACCGCTCGCGCACCACCTCCGTCCGCTAGCGTGGCTTCCGCTCGTCTCCCCTTCTCAACCGACTTCTCGCTGTCCTCCCCTCGTGTCTCACGCTCCACGTGACGCCCCCCTTCCCCTCCGTGTTGCCATGCTGCCTAGTTATGCTCGCGCCGTTTGTATGTTCTCTGGTTGTTTAAGTTGAAATGTATCGCGTTTCTATTTAGAGGCGCGGTGCGTTTCATTACCCCCCTCCCCCCTTTTATTTGGATTTTTCTCCGCAAAATTCAAGGACTTACATTGGTTTTACTAACTTGACACTTGGGGTGCGATGACTCTCCCTCCACAACATGGGTCTCCGCCGATGTCGTCTTAACTCTCCTTGTTTGATGGACATGGTCTCAGATTGTAGAAATTGTAGTGTCCCACTACTTCTTGGCTTTCATTGACTAGTTTGGCAACATTGGTGTTTACTATTTGGTCGATGATATATGGTCCCTCATATAGCGGGAAAAACTTCGCGTATAATTTTAATTTTGGATTAGAAACTTTAGGCACGCGTAATAGTACTGTCTGCCCCTCACTTGATATAACATACCCGAGAAACTCAATCTTTTTAGTGAACCACGTTGACTTCTTCAAGTTGAGCACCAAATTATTTTCTTGTAAAATCTGGAACAGTTCTTGCAAATCTTGCAAATCTTGAAAATGTTGATCGATGGATCCTGCCTGCACGACAATATCGTCCACATATGTCGTTACTCGGTTCGGCATCCTTCCTTGTATAATCTGGTCTACACATCGAATCAGTGCTGCTCCGCTGTTTCGTAACCCAAACAGTACTCTACAAAATACGTAGCATATCCCTTCAAATGAAAATCCAGTATATTTCTGGTCTTCTTCGGCCACCTTCATCTGCCAGTAGGCTTGCTGAAGTCGGTGCTCGAGAAAATGATGCTTCCCCCAAATCTCTGTAGTGCTTCTTCTACTGATGGTGGTGCATCCCTAAATGGTAGTGTCACTGCATTTAGTCTCCGAGCGTCTAAACATAACCGTAATCCTCCTTCCTTCTTTTTCACGATTACCATAGGATTCGTGTACGATGTTTTTTTCTTTCTTAATGATACCATCGTTCACCATAGATGCTAATAACTCCGCTACTTGTTGTCTCAGTGCGACTGGTATTGGGTAATTCCGTTGCTTGAATGGAGTGTAGTCCGTAAGTTGAATACGGAATTCAAACCCCTTGATTGGCTCTCGATTCTTCTGAAATACTTTCTTGTTTTCTATTAATATTTCTAACAGTCTGGATCTCTGCTGATCTTCCAGTGCTTCTGCCTGGTTGACTTGTTGTCGTAGTTTTTCTTCTATTCCCTCTTCCGATAATACGCCCGTACATGCTTCAAATTCCTCTTCCTTCCCCATATCCATCTCGATTCTTTGGTATCCTAGTTCTATCACTTTGCGGTCGAGGTCAATAATCGCCCGTTGTTCAGATAAAAAGTCTGTCCCTATGATCGTTGGATATAATAAATTCTTCACGACTAGAGCTACTATCTCGTACGCCTGGTCGCCGATTTCAGCTTTAAACATGATTTGTTTCGTAATAGGGCTTGACTTCTTTTGAGTTGCTCCTATCACGAATGCCCTATTCATGGGCAAGCACATTACTTGCTTTCCTTTCGCAATTAATTCATTATAAAATTCTTCTGATACCACTGTTGTAGTACAACCAGTGTCAACCAGTGCTTCTGTTACCACCCCCTCACATTCTATTTTGATCGTGGGACATTTTTCTCATGCGAACTTCCGAACTTTTCTTCCTCTGCCACGGTTGTGATTCATAAGATACCAACCGAATCGTGTTGATAGGGACCACATTCAGTTCTTCCTTCCTTGGTCCGTAATGGGGTCGCCTGTCATCACGGACTCTATCTGTTTAAAGATGTTCCCTGTCCTCCACTTGGGCCAGGGCCGTGCTGATTGATTGGGCGTCCCTTGGTTCGTTTCCTCTCTCTTCTTCTCGACGGTTTGGGTCTTGTCCTCTCCATTGCGGTCTTTGATTATTCTGTTCCGATTGCCCCCGACTTCTTGTCTCATGTCGTATCCACTGGTTGTCTGCTCCACCACCGTTCCCTTGTCTACTGGCTGGCTCCATGCTCAGGGTGTTCACATTTCCTTCCCTCTTGTTCTTCGGGGCATTAGCAAAAGTTAGGTCATACCCTCCTAGTGCGTTCATGAAACTTTCTAGATTGGTGTGGTTCGCACTTCGTAAATTGTTTTGGATCGACACAGGAAACTGGCGCGTCAATAGACATATGATTTCTTGATCATTCATTGGAGGGCGTAGTGTTTTACAATCTCCAACGCGTTGCGTTGCGTATTCCCGCATGGTTCCCATCGACTGGTTATAATACCCATTCATCAGATTTAACTTTACATTCATTTGAATCTCGTCGTTCCAGTACCGCTCGTAAAACCGGTCTTGAAATTCCTTCAATGTCTCCGGAAATGCATCGAATGTGTCAGCCCACGTTCGTGCATTTCCATCCAGCATTAGGTATAGGAATTGGACCTTGCATCTTTCCGATGTGTTGATCACGGCTAGATGTCGTTCTGCTGCTCGCATGAATGCACAGGGGTTTACTCGACCATCTCCCGAAAACTTTAGTGACTTTGGGGCGTGAACGTTGGTATTCCACCCGTGATGATTGGCGTTATCCGACATTCTTTAATTAGTTCCACATCGGACTGCAAGGATGATACTTTTTCTTCGCATATTCGGATGTTTCCCTTTATTTCTTCCTTGATCGATTGCTGAATCGTTCTTGTGTCTTCTTCCCTCCTATGCACCTCGTTCTTGACTTGAGTCTGGATATCCGCCATTTTGCTCTCCACTGTTCGGATCTCCTCTCGAAATTGACCTTGTACCCCCTGGATTTTCTTGTCCTGTACGGCAATCTGACTATTTACTTGGTGATGTAACTGAGTTTTCCAATTCTCCGCTTATTTGGCTTATCTGAGACTTCAGTTCCCCCTTCTGTTCCGAAAATTTCTCTAAAATCCACTGATCTTGGGCTTCTACTCGTTTCGCAAGTTTAGACACTTCATTCTTTGTTATTTCGACTCGTTGATCGAGGGATTCTACTTGTCCTCTAATCTCGTCTCGTAACTTGTTATACCGTTCTTCTGCTCTCCTATCCTGGTTCTTCAATTTTTCCATTCAGTTCTTCAATCTTTTGTTCGGTCTTTTTGCCCTGTTCCGCCGATTTCTCAATTTTTTCTTCAATCGCCTTTGCTGCGGCTTTCTGTTCTGTCATTATTTGCCCACTCAATTCCCCAATCTTACTATCTAGTGTTTTCATCATATCCCTTTTTTGATCGTCCATTGCCTTCAATATCGTTTGTAATATGTCTGTGGAAATATTTGTTCGATCCTCCCGATTTGGGTTCCCTGCTGCCTGGTTCATCGGTGTTGATGTGACTTGTACTTCTTCGGTAAAACAGTCGCCCGACGAGTCGTCCAATTTGCTTCCGAATCCGGTATCCCCATTTTCCAGGAATGTACTTCCACCTATTCCTTCATCCGCGTCTCCTCCACTCTCTATCTTTTCCTCCCGCTCTAACGTCGCTTTCTGAGCCTCCATCTTGCTACCGCCAACTAAACTTCCGCCCCCAATTACTTCGTAGCGTTCACTCATTTTGTCCATCTACTGTAAAAAGTTTCCGTACCAGCAATGCTGCTACCACTGGCTTATCTACACTCTCACTAATGCTGTAATTATTCGCAATTCTACTAATCTGATCCCCCAAGTAATTGTACTACAACAATGCCTTAGCAATGATTCTGAACATTCACTATATTCACTGTTCGTTTTAACTTTTGCATGAAGACCACATTTGCATAATCTACTATGTGATCTACCCAATTCCTTATTACACGATTACTGCCTATAATATCAAATACACACTCTTTATAATTAAGTTCTAACATCAACTATGCACATAAATTCAATACCCAAAATACTCTTCATAAACACATCACATGTATCAACTACTGCAAATAACCCTTCTAGTAAGTTCCTGAAAATAATAACATCAATACCCTCAACACTCTGCAAAACTGCTATAATAATTCACAATCAAATTTCACACACTCCTAGCACTTCCCTCAGTAATACATAAACATACAATTTGTTACTTCATAATCTTACCCACAAAATTTCAACGATACAAACTTTATTTTCCTTAACATTGAATTATTTTCCCTTGACTTTAATCTATATTGTCATTTGCACACGTATTTATTCCCACAGATATTAAAATAATACACACTGTATTTCTTTACACATATATAATGGTTATGCTACACACTGTTTCTAAATTGACTAATTACACAATTAACAAAATAATATTTACCTTCACAATTACTATTGTATGTAAATTCTCTACATTTGCTCTATACTTCCTCAACAAACATTTAATTTTACTCAATGAACAATAAACCACTACCCGTACCCCACTATATTATTCCAATCTTTCTGTTTATCAAAACTGCTATGTATTCTAACATTTTCCATATGTCGTTGTTAATACAAGACTTATTAATTGTATTTCCCAAATGATCACTTACACATACACACTGTATTAGTGTAACTTTTGTGATCACTAAGTAATTATTATATCTTTACACTTGCTACACATATTTCTGCCCATGCCACATGTTTATTACAGTTATTCCCCACCAAACAATAAATGTCTTGCCCCTGTCTACAAATTGTTTTCAACTCTACTTTGTTATACCATTATACTACATCAACACAATATCTTTATATTCCCCCAATTATAAATTTTTCCCTTCCAACATTACTTTTTATAACTGCTTGCACGTTTTTTACAATTACTAATAAACTACCATCTTAATAACTCAATACACTACAAACATTTTTTTTATACGGTATTATCTTTCAAACTTGATTTTACTCACACTGTGACTTTCCAATGTTTGGTTACATTTGCCAGGGCCACATTTCTTAAATACGCGAGTACAACCTGTTCAGGCGCCAATTGTGACGTACCGACTGCTCGGGGTCAATCGGTGACTTACCCGTGAAGTGGCACGGTACAATAAATTTGTTTGTTTCAGGCAGGGCTCGGGATCTTTTTCGCGAATGTGGACCCTGGGATGTTCGGGGTACAATAAATACATACAGTTTATATACAACGACAGTTTGATGTTTATTCATCTAATATCACTATTACACTTTCGAACACTGATCCCCTATGCAATGATTACTATGTTTTGGTACCAAAACTTCATACCTCAATGCTAGCATCATACCTGTTACCACCTGAGTCACGTCGCTTTCGTTGGGGCCCGGCGCCGATGGTGGCGGCGGCTTCGGCTCCCGTCGCGTGGTCCCGGAGCCGTTCGGCCCCCAGCCGGAGATGAGTAGGCAAGTGTTCGCCCCTCACGCTGCTCCACGCGTATCTTCTACACCAGTGCATCTAATTAACTTATGCTTGTCCCTAACAGTCTGAACTCCAGATTTGGGTTGTAACTGATTATGCTAAACACGTTACACTATATTACTCTCTGAATCACCGGTGAAATCTCGGGTAACCTATACCCACGTGTTCTTGTTCTCCTCACGCGTCATCATAACAGTTTCATTATGGAAAGTTCCTATACACCGAAAACCCGTCAAGACACTGCTTGATCGGTCTCACAAATGATCACTGGTTCAGTCACTGTCTTGTGCCCTACACATTCTATCTTTCCCCAAAACCTACGTTCGCGATGCATGTGCTCACGCTACAGGCGGGTTTCACCACTCTTTCGGTTTACCATACACTCTATCCGTTGACTTCCCAATGCTGTTTCGGTCTGCATCACACTTCTTTAACGGGTCCAGAAATGTAATACTACGCAAGTCTATTAAGTTATTCAGCACTTAGGGGTACTTTTCCCCAAATAACTCGCACCGCTCGCGCACCACCTCCGTCCGCTAGCGTGGCTTCCGCTCGTCTCCCCTTCTCAACCGACTTCTCGCTGTCCTCCCCTCGTGTCTTCACGCTCCACGTGACGCCCCCCTTCCCTCCGTGTTGCCATGCTGCCTAGTTATGCTCGCGCCGTTTGTATGTTCTCGGGTTGTTTAAGTTGAAATGTATCGCGTTTCTATTTAGAGGCGCGGTGCGTTTCATATATATATAATATATTATATGATATAATATATATATAAAATCATATATATATTAGTGAGTCGTAGTAGAAAACAGCGAGGTGTTAAAAGATGACTATGGAAAATATACCTTAGAGAATATAATTAAGACTGTTACCATTAAATATATTGTAACGCATTATTATCTAATTATTCCCGAGTGATTTTGTTATCTTCTAATAGTTTCTTGTCCAAATTGCTCGCAGTCTATGACGAACATGGTAAAGATGAAGAGCCAATTCATAGAGATCCACCAAAACGAGACTGACCTTTCACTCACAGAACCGCTTCCATGACGTTGAGTGTTAGCGGTTAACGTGGAAACAAGGCCACTGCTTCTCTCTGTTCAACATTATTGTGTGTCACCTGCGATGGACACTGGAGATATCGCGACGTAACACATGAACGCGGCTCACTCCGAATTGGGCAAGGTGAGTTAATGGAAATTGCCTCGTCACTCGATATACTCATGCAACTGAACGGCCGGCTAGAGAAGGAAAAACGTGCGAATTGGGGTATTGAACGAATCGTATAGTCAGTGTTTACAAGTTACCCTAAATACTGCATAACCTTGCTTAATCCAGATTGCATTTAATGGATATTTGTATAAATCATTAAACATCATTGCTCATCAGAAAGACAACCAAAATTGTGTTTTTATTGCACAAATATTAATGTTTCAACTGTACTTGTCCTTACGATAAGTCTTCCACTTAAAAGGTTTCACATTCACAACAGTTTCTTTCAAATCTTGATGGCAACAGCAAGCAAGGATATAATAGGGATACATTTCTTCACGTTACGAAATGTACTTCTAATCATCAAATAGCATTAGATTGTTTTTAAATCTCAAGGAATAATGTTTACGGTAGTTTTTTATGGTAGTTTTAAATCGTTAAATGTCACGACCTACTGGACTTTTTGAAAATCCTAAAGTGAAAATGTAGTATTATTACTATAAAGTAATTTGCCTTAATTAATAAATGAAACTTTTGAACATTAAGCGGATAATTCCATTCCCTAACTACTTTATTTTTTTTGTGCCCGTGGACCCATGATAATATGTCCTTAGTATTGTGCTCTTAAAGGGGTTTTGAAATCAAGTTTCATCCTTTGATTTAGGTGTAACAAAAATCGACGGCAAAATTTCAGCAATTAATTTTCTTTTCAAGAGAAAACAGAAAATAACATTGCAATTAGATCTGGAAATGCTTAATATTCAGCTTATTTCCTCAAAGTCTTATTATGAAGTATACGTAACTTTATTAATACTAGTGCTTTGTTTTTGGGATATTGCAGACTTAAAGGCGATTCTCAGGTTACAATTGTTTGCTGAGCATATTTCAAATAAAATTGATGACCTGAATGCATTGTTCCCCTCCCGAAAATGTTTCCCGCTGCGGTAAGATGATGTTCTTGAGTGAAAAAGGTTTTCATCCTTGTGGCTTTCATTTCTCCTGTGATATGGATTGTGAGTTTTAAAAGCCCATGGACAATACACTTTTACCTTCGGGATACGTAAATTCCTTGGTCCTATTTGACTGCTGTGCTTAAGGACGCACTCTTTCGTAACACATTCGGTATCTGGCAAGCAATAGATCACGATTTGACAGTCTCCTCTTTCCCCTTGCAGTGAAACTAACACGGGTCTGCCTTGATGCTTTGGAGGTCACTACGAATATTTCTTGTAAACCGCGCGCTCAAACTAGTTGTTTTGATAACTCTGTAATTAAACATTTCGAGACTCATATTGTAATGTACTGCCTTTCTTATCTGAATAATCTATTCTTTAAGTTTTGCCTTCTTTGTAGAGAGTAATATTATTATAATAGTCAAAGACTGCCTTTTTAATGATTATAATTTCTATGTAGGTCCAGTAATTTTCGGCAGACACAATTTAATATTTTTTTATTGAACCATTTTCCAATAAAATAAATATTTAATATTGTGTCTGCCTAAAATTACTGGACCTACATGGAAGTTTTAAGTTTTGCCATTGAAATATTTTACTGTGTATATAGTGAGATCTTTGCCTTAAATGTGCATTTTATTTCTAATCAAAATTTTTATTCTTTCGGCAATAAGACGTAATGCAACGATTGTGACTGGAAATCATTTTATATTTATTTCGCTTACGTGAAATTTTTCATGGATAAAATATTATGAGAGTAAAGCATTTTTTGAAGAAATTAAATTTTACTTTTCACATCCCGAACACATTTACTCTTATTAAACTGTATAAAGTGTTGTCATTATATCAAATATAATTATTATAAAGTTTTGACATGTAGACACAACTCGACTCTCCTACTGAATTCTGATCTCCAGGTGCACCCTACACAGTATGTATCAGTATCTCAATCTATCGCCCCGAGGTATCTATTTTTACCTTTAATCGCTCACGTACGTAATTTATCGTCAGACCACCCTTTCAGTCCCTCTATCAGGAGGGATGGCTCAGTGCATCGCTGCGCGGGAAGTCCTCGATTCGAGTCCCGCGGCGCAGGATTTTCGACACTAGCTTCTCAGCTAGTCCGAATTCATCGCTGTCTGAAGGAGAATTGTAGCGGAGGTTGCTTTTATTGGTAGTTTTTCCGTGGTTTCTTCTAGCAACACCAGGCAGTGCCCTAACACACGGGCCATTGACCGCACGCGACCTTTCTTCTTCTTCTTTCCCTACCCTCACCCCTTATTACACACACATACAAGCATTAGCACACATGTCTGGAGTGCAGTCAGGAGCGTAGAGCTTGTCCCGACTGGGGCGGTGCCCTACTGGTGAGAGATTCCTTGCTGGGAAAAATGCCCGTAAGGCGCCCGTACGTCGGTGCCAGTTCTTGCCACCAGGGAGGATGAAAGACCGCCATCTCCCACGTTGAAAACAATCATTACGCTTACGGGACTAATGACCTTAGCAGTTGACGCGCCCAGAAACACTACTGGGGTGTCCAAGATTCGTATGATTGATTTCTTGTAAACACGCGAAAGTACGTAGCCTAATCGCGATAACGCAAGTGCCAGATGTCCCAGTTGCTTTCGTCCTCGCAATCGAAAACCTGGAGGAGAGCGCCGTCGCGCCCGAGCAGTATTCGCTCCGCACCCCCCCGCTCCTGCCCCCCTCCGATCCCCGCTCCCCCCCGCCGCTCCGCCCACGCCCTGCTCTCCCGCTGCTCCCCGCTCTGCCGCCCCGCCCCGCCCCTCCACTCCTCCCCGCGCCCCCTTTCTGCCACCCACTTCGCCCCCTGCTCTTTCCCACTCCCCCACCACTCTCCGCCCCCCCCCGCTCCCCCCGCCGCCTGCTCTCCCCGCTGCTCCCCGCTCTGCCGCCCCGCCCCGCCCCTCACTCCTCCCCGCGCCCCAGTTCTGCCACCCTCACTTCGCCCCCTGCTCTTTCCCACTCCACCCGCCACTCCGCCCCGCCCCGCTCCTTACCCGCCCTGCTCTTCCCGCTGCTCCCCGCTCTGCCGCCCCCGCCCCGCCCCTCCACTCCTCCCCGCGCCCCCCGTTCTGCCATCCCCACTTCGCTCCCCTGCTCTTTCCCCCTCTCCACCCGCCACTCCGCCCCCGCCCCGCTCCCACCCGCCCTGCTCTTCCCGCTGCTCCCCGCTCTGCCGCCCCGCCCCGCCCGCCCTCCACTCCTCCTCGCGCCCCAGTTCTGCCACCACACTTCGCCCCTGCTCTTCCCCGCTCTCACCCCCCGCTCCACCCCCGCCCCCGCTTCCCCCGCCCTGCTCTCCCATCTGCTCCCCGCTCTGCCGCCCCGCCCCGCCCCTCCTCTCCGCCCCGCCCCCCCATTCTGCCACCCCACTCCGCCCCCTGCTCCGCCCGCCACTCCGTCGTCACCGCTCCGCACCCGCTCCGCCCCGTCGCTCTGCTGTCAGCTCCGCACCCGCTCCACTTCCCCGCTCTGCCTACCGCTCCGCCCCTCCACACCACGCGCGCGCGAGTCCTCGGTGCCTGCGGAAAAGCCGCGAGAACACGCTACGCTGCCGATCCGCCATTCCGGCGGTGCACAGTACGCGGGACCAACATCACATCACAGACACGGCCGTAATAGGACCTAAAAATAACACCTTATTAGGGTTTTCGCGTTTCTCTGCTGGGAAACGGCCACGTTCGTGAATGAGAAGCAAAATGTTCGCCGACAATTCTTTCTAGTAGATAATTGGCTGTCCGGGAGACGCCGCGTCCTGAGCAAGTTGCGTCCTGCTTTTCGACAGGCAAACTGCGACCTTCTTCAGGGCGAAATGCAACATGAGGAAGATCGCAGTGTGTGACGGCCGAAACGTGGAGAACTGTGGCTAGACGCGACGTCTCCCGGACTGTCAAGACAGACAGGACTGACTATAGTTGCGAAACCCCATGCTTTCATTTCATTCTAGTTGAATGACATGCGGATTTTCCACTTTAAACTCTGAAAAATATATTAAACACCTCGAATATCTACCACTTTTTTGTCATTCGAGTCCCTCAAATCCTCTAGTTTAACGTTTGGCAACTTGCCGTCTGTTTCCATTTGTTAGTTTACCATTCTTAAACATAATATATTTTAAAATAAATATTTTCCAAGTCATTTCCACATTTCTACTAATTTACACTGGAATATATTTTTCCTAATTCTAGTTTCGCTTCTATCGACTGTGAAGATATGTATAAACGCGCACGTCCAGAATGTACGTGGTGTCTCGCATTTCCTACTAAAGTGATGTTTATCTTGTTTGAAAGGTCCTTGTGCCGTTCATTAGCCCCTCATTTGCAGAAGTGTTTGCCAAACGATGAAGGAGTTATCAAGTGTATTAGACAGGCAAGCTCTTACATTACTGAAATACTATGTAAGGGCACCATTAAACGCATTACCGGAAGAAACTGAGTTCACAAGTGATCAGTTACTTCACAGTGCATACTTTTATCTTTGGATGCTATAATGGTTTTCTATAAAAAACTTTCATGAAATGTTATATTCCGAAATAGGAAAGTATCTGCCTAATCACGAACCTACATAAGAGCCGTTGAGAGCAAAAGTGGTTTAAGTCAATTTGGAAGATTTGAGTTCGATGCACTGCTGACTGTTTGAAACATTGTTGAATGATGTTAGTCAAACTGCAATATTTTTTAGCTAGAGGCCAGCAAATGCAGAAGTGGCCAACAAGTTGCTAATACTGCTGCATTCAATTGTGGTGTAAAGTCACAAGTGGAACGAAAAAACAGCTTCCAGCGGCTCCTAAGAAATAGCTTCTTGTTTATCTGCATTCATCACAAAAGAAGTATCTCGAAAAAGCATTTAATCGCTTTTAGTGATACGTGCACAGGTCAAAATCGCAACTTCAAAACTACTCTCACTTGATGAAAATCGTGACAACCCTATTTTTCCTATTTTTCCATTACATTACTATCTCAGACAAAAATTCTGCATCCCAATTATTTGAATGTAAGTCATAGCTTTTAGAAAACGTGTGTGCAAAAGTGGTGAAAATAAACAAAATAGTTAATTATTAATAAGCAATGTCCTAGTAGCAATATGTAATAATTAAAAGAATATCTCCTTAACACTTTCATAACACTTTAGGTCATTTATTTCTAAGTGTAATAGTTTTACAGCGTTTTTTGGTTACACGTCATTTTCCGTAAATTATATTTTTTGACTTACAACCACTTTTGCTCTCAAAGACCCATGTAAAGACATTGCACTCTGATTAAACTAGTCTTCGGAATACGAGATGACGGAGGTTGGCAGCTCCCCTGGTCGGCTGTGAAGCACTGATTAGATCACGGACGTTTGTCTCGGAACCACAAAGCTACAGGAAACCGAAGTCAGTAATAGAGCTGTGTTACAACAAACTACTTTAATACAAACGTCTTACTTCGTCTTTCCGAATCCATTCAACTTTTCATCGACCCTTATCCTTCTTTCAATTTTCTTTCTCTCTTCGAATTTTCCATTTGATCCTGACAGGAGATCTCCGAAGTCTTCTCTTCTCAGTCGATAGGGACGGGGGATAAAATCCTCAGAAGGTGAAAGGCTCTCTGGGTCTGTAACCAATCGTTTACCACAAAGAACCTACGACACGTATTTCACATTCTCATGAATCTGTTACAGGCAGGGCTTTTAACAGGAGCCCTCTTCATGATTGACATTACCTTGCTAAAATACTTCGACTTGAAAACAACTTTTCATTTATTAAGAATATTTTTTTATTATTCTGGAAACCTATAAATTTGAATATTAAAAAAATCAAGAAACATTCTTTGCATTTATCAGTTACTTGCACAATAAATATGAGTTAAAGGTTAAATAACTTGTTATTTTAGAAATTAATTATTTGCGTAGTTCTATTGTTAGGATCGATGTATACCGCCTCCCAAGATAGACTAGTCACAGTTTATGATTGGCCAGTAGGGAGAGACGGTAAGAAAACTCGGATAGGAAAGCGATAAACTGTTTGAGATCATCGCCCTGATTGGGCATTTTGTGGCTATGGTTAAACACTATTGGTTTTTATTTCACGACTTTAATAGTCATATTAAATGTCACTCGGGCTTTGGAAATTCTCTCTATTCTTTGTAAAGAGTTACGTAATATAATAATATTAGAGCTCGTCTCCATAGACTCCACTGAAGAGACGGAACGATGGAAATGCAGGGAATTCGCCCAATTCCCAATGAGAGGGCCAAGCCGGGGCGTCGCTGGCTCCTTGATCAGAGCTCCTCCGAACGTTGGCGTCCCCGAGCCGCCTGAAATTTCCACCAACGAGATGGCTTTATTAAAATTTCACTGCCGTCACTTAACAAGTTAATATAATGCGCTGTTAAAATCGGAGAGAGAAAGTTCTAACGAGTTCCTTCGCGAAAAATTATTTTCTTCTCTTGCAATGTGTGCCGTATGTAAAAATGAAACTTGAGAAGTAATGTCATAGATGTAATTACGTATCGGATAAAGTTTTTAATGAGACTCCATGAAATTATTCATGGATCGACTGGCAAAATATTGTAACCTAACTCCTGGGAACTCTGCGGGAGACAAAATTATGAATGTCAGATTATTATTCATAATGAATATTGCGGCCGCACACCGTAAGTTTGCAGCAAGAGATAGGAAACAGACTAAAACATTTTTATATAGCAATCTTCATGCTCTGATTACTCTGTACCAGGTGTGTCCAACTTGGAAGGATTCAAACCACAACCCTTTAATACGAGGGTTGGGGCGTAAGTTATGGCAATATTTTTTTGGTGAGAATACGAGGTCGGGTAGAAAATGTAAAATATACACATGTAAGGGCAGAGTATGAAGTAAGTGCATGGACATATAACAACACACCAAAATTGTCGTTTTCATATTTATTAAAATATTTCAAATGACAGTACTGGTTTCATGTTCCAAAGCAATTTAGTATATACGAGTTCACAACATCCAAAAAATTTATATAGCCCTTTCATAGGGCCTGATTTGGCAGGTGCTCGATTATTGCACATGCCACTTCTGTCTGCACTCACAGATCGCCAAGTGCGTTGCTGGTCACTGGTTGCTACACGTCCTCGCGGAAATCCTCATGATCAACTCGCTACTGTCTGGTATGGAAGGGCATTATTCCCCAGAACTTCCACAATTCCCTGTGACATTCTCGAGCATTTCCCCCTGGAGAACGGCCGTCTTGCAGAACGAACGCTGCTCCAAACACGTTACATTCATCTCGCACAGCGGTAGTTGGACAACCGATTTCACGTTGCTTTCTGTACTAATACAGGCACTCACAGAGACCTCTGTGAATGTGAACACATGAACAACAGCCTTACTGAAGCATTTCTCTCACGCTACAAATAAAATTGTGCGCTTCGATAACATTTCTTTTAGAATAAAAATAGTAGCCATGACTTCTGTCCCAAACCTCGTATGTTTGCGGGCCATACTTTATTACTCGGACCTACCCGCAAAGTTGATCTCGGCAGTTTGCTCGGATGCTATGAAATGGTGGTGTGTGTGTGTGTGTGTAGGGGGGAATGAAACCATATGTGATATCAGGTGGTACGACGCATAAAGCAGTTAGTAACATTTGGGAGATTTTGAATTTTTATTACTACAAAAAATCCTTAAATCTAAACTTATCTTATTTTACAACAAAGAGGCGTTAACCGCGGCAGAGGACATACGCTAGCCACGGTTCCCCCGATATGGATGCAGGAGACTTCACTTTTGCCTAACGAATTTTCGCGGGCCACAGTAAATGGCACTGCGGGCTGCAGGTTTCGGCCGCCCTGCTCTAGAGTATCAAAGTTTCTCTTTCATCTCATTCTACATAGTTATCTGTGGTCTCGAAAAAGTCTGATATTGTGAGCATTCTGCTTTGTTCGGTATATTGAACGAGTCAAATAACTAACTTCTTTTGCCGTGTTTGAAAGGTTCCCGGCAATAAAATGCCTTGGATTGGTGGTGGCCTAACTGTGTGGATTCCTAATTGTGCCAGTGTGTGATTTTCAGCCAGCCCGAGAGTCGAACGCTTATAAACAGTCAAAGCCAATTTTACGTTTATGCAAGATTATTACAAAGATTCCAGATTGTATATTTCTGTGTCAAGAGTTTCCATTTTATGCTACGTAAATATGTGAATAAAGTAGAACCAGTAAATCCTCTTGATGTATTTCTCGACATAAACTCACATGGAAACCAAAATAACACCGTGGTATTATTATGTCCAACCAACAGAACCCATCAATTGTATATAATTCTCAAAATTCATCATCTCCATGATTACATTTTGCAGTTCACTCCGATCAATCAATGATTCGGTCAATCCTCTCCTACGCTACTCATGTATGGACATCGATTGCTATACCAATACTCTATAAATTCAGATTTTCCAAAACAAATTCCTCCGTATCATTAGTATCGTGTTTTATACCAAAATCCCCAATTATGTAATAAGATCGGCATTACTCCAATATACGTTTATTATTATCCTCTCGCTTACATCCGAAACTTCAACAGATTCCTTCAGTCGTACACTTGAAAATTGTGAAATAAAATCCACATTGGAACGAAACTATGTCGGTTTTTGACCCAATATCATTGGCATTCACATAACCTTTAATAATTGCAATTCATTTATATAATCGAATGCAAGGAATTGAGTTTTAAATCTATATAATGTATCATATGAATGCTGAATTATGCATTTTACATTTATATGAAAGTTGTTCGTCAATGCAACGACAATTAACGAATTCATAAAATATAATATACTTATTGAGCATTCAATGAAAAATGTGTATTGAAATAACAAGTGCGTGTTATATTTTCAAGGCTTTTAACCTATTATTCAACAATATAGTTCCAAGCGTGCGAGAACGGAGAGAAAACGTGAATATCCACACCTAAGCCTTCCATCCTCGAATGACGAGTGTTCAATTTTCTGCCAGAAGAGGCAGCTCTGTTCGCTGAGCGGCGAGGTGTTTGAGGGGCGAGGGGCGTGGGGCGGTGGGGCGAGGGGCGTGGGGCGAGGGGCGTGGGCGAAGGGGCGTGAGGCGGGGGAGGGGGGAGGGCGTGGGGGAGGGGCGTGGGGCGAGGGGCGTGGGGCGA
>JAHLJT010004567.1:16885579-16943351 GCA_031308135.1 Acheta domesticus | reverse complement strand
CAATATTATGAGAGTAAAGCAATTTTGAAGAAAATTAATTTACTTTTCACATCACCGAACACATTTTACTCTTATACACTCTGTAAAGTGTTGTCATTATATCAACAATATAATTATTATAAAGTTTGACATGTAGACAAACTCGACTCTCCTGCTGAATTCTGATCTCCAGGTGCACCCTACACAGTAATGTATCAGTATCTCAGTCTATCGCCCCGATGTATCGCATTTACCTTTACGCTAAGTACGTAATTTATCGTCAGACCAACATACTACAGTCCCTCTATCAGGAGAGATGGCTCAGGCATCGCTGCGCGGGAAGTCCTCGATTCGAGTCCGGCGGCGGCAGGATTTTCGACACTAGCTTCTCAGCTAGCTAGGTCGAATCATCGCTGTCTGAAGGAGAATTGTAGCGGAGGTTTGCTTTTATTGGTAGTTTTCCCGTGGTTTCTTTCTAGCAACACCAGACAGTGCCCTAACACACGGGCCATTGACCGCACGCGACCTTTCCTCTTCTTCTTTCTTGCCCTACCCTCACCCCTTACTTACACACATACATACAAGCATTAGCACACATGTCTGGAGTGCAGTCAGAGCGTAGAGCTTGTCCCGACTGGGGCGGTGCCCTACTGGTGAGAGATTCTTTGCTGGGAAAAATGCCCGCAAGCGCCGTACGTCGGTGCCGGATCTTGCCACCAGGGAGGAAAGACACAGCCATCTCCCACGTTGAAAACAATCATTACGCTTACGGGACTAATGACCTTAGCAGTTGACGCGGCCAGAAACACTACTGGGGTGTCCAAGATTCGTATGTTCGATTTCCTGTAAAACACGCGAAAAGTACGTAGCCATAACGCAAGTGCCAGATGTCCCAGTTGCTTTCGGTCTCGCAATCGAAAACCTGGAGGAGAGCGCCGTCCCGCCCCGAGCAGGATTCGCTCCGCACCCCCGCTCCTGCCCCCCTCCGATCCCGCTCCCCGCCGCTCCGCCCTCGCCCCGCCCTGCTCTCCCGCTGCTCCCCGCTCTGCCGCCCCGCCCCTCCACTCCTCCCCGCGCCCCAGTTCTGCCACCACACTCCGCCCCCTGCTCTTCCCCCGCTCCACCCGCCACTCCGCCCCAACCCGCTTCCCCCGCCCTGCTCTCCCCGCTGCTCCCCGCTCTGCCGCCCCGCCCCGCCCCTTCACTCCTCCCCGCGCCCCAGTTCTGCCACCCCACTCGGCCCCCTGTTCTTCCCCCGCTCCACCCGCCGCTCCGCCCCCCGCCCCGCTTCCCCCGCCCTGCTCTCCCCGTTGCTCCCCGCTCTTCCGCCCCGGTTCCGCCCCTCCTCTCCGCCCCGCGCCCCCAGTTCTGCCACCCCACTCCGCCCCCTGCTCTTCCCCCGCTCCACCCGCCGCTCCGCCCCCGCCCCGCTCCCCCCGCCCTGCTCTCCCCGTTGCTCCCCGCTCTGCCGCCCCCGCCCCGCCCCTCCACTCCTCCCGCGCCCCCGTTCTGCCATCCCACTTCGCTCCCTGCTCTTTCCCACTCCACCCGCCACTCCGCCCCCGCCCCGCTCCCACCCGCCCTGCTCTCCCGCTGCTCCACGCTCTGCCGCCCCCGCCCCGCCCCTCCACTCCTCCTCGCGCCCCAGTTCTGCCACCACACTTCGCCCCTGCTCTTTCCCACTCCACCCGCCACTCCGCCCCCGCCCCGCTTCCCCCGCCCTTGCTCTCCCCGCTGCTGCCCGCTCTGCCGCCCCCGCCCCGCCCCTCCTCTCCGCCCCGCGTCCCCATTCTGCCACTCCACTCCGCCCTCTGCTCCGCCCGCCACTCCGTCGTCACCGCTCCGCACCCGCTCCGCCCCCGCTCCACTCCCCCGCTCTGCCTACGCTCCGCCCCTCCACACCACTCCGCGCGGAGTCCTCCGGTGCCTGCGGAAAAGCCGCGAGGCACGCTACGCTGCCGATCCGCCATTCCGGCGGTGCACAGTACGCGGGACCACATCACATCACAGACACGGCCGTAATGGGACCTAAAAATAACACCTTATTAGGGTTCTCGCGTTTCTCTGCTGGAAACGGCCACGTTCGTGAATGAGAAGCAAAATGTTCGCTGACAATTCATTTCTAGTAGATAATTGGCTGTCCGGGAGACGCCGCGTCCTGAGCAAAGTTGCGTCCTGCTTTTCGGCAGGCAAACTGCGACCTTCTTCAGGGCGAAATGCTACATAAGGAAGGTCGCAGTGTAACGGCCGAAACGTGGAGAACTGTGGCTAGGACGCGACGTCTTCCGGACTGTCAAGACTGACAGGACTGACTCTGGTCGCGGAAACTCATGCTTTCATTTCATTCTAGTTTAATGACAAGCGGATTTTCAACTTTCAACTCTGAAAATATTAAACAACTCGAATGTATACTACTTTTTCGTCATTGGAGTCCCTCAAATCCTCTAGTTTAACGTTTTTGCAACTTGCCGTCTGTTTCCATTTGTTACCTTACCATTCTTAACATAATATATTTTAAAATAAATATTTTCCAAGTCAGTTTCCACATTTCTACTAATTTATACTGGAATATATTTTTCCTGATTCTAGTTTTGCATCTTATCGACTGTGAGATATGCATAAGCGTACACGTCCAGAATGTACGTGGTGTCTCGCATCTCCCACTAAAGTGATGTTTACTTGTTTTGAAAGGTCCTTGTGTAGTTCATTAGCCGCTCATTTGCAGAAGTGTTTGCCAAACGATGAAGGAGTTATCAAGTGTATTAGACAGACAAGCTCTTACATTGCTCAAATACGTATGTAAGGGCACCATTAAACGCATTACCGGAAGAAACTGAGTTCACAAGTGATCAGTTACTTCAAAGTGCACACTTTTATCATTGGATGCTATAATGGTTTTCTCTAAAAAATACTTTCATGAAACGTTATATTCCCAAATAGAAAAGTATCTGTCTAATCAAGAACCGACATATGAGCCGGTGAGAGCAAAAGTGGTGTAAGTCAAATTTTGGAAGATTTGAGTCAGATGCACTGGTGTACGGTTTGAACATGATTAAATGATGTGAGTCAAACTTATATATTTCTTAGCTAGAGGCCAGCACAATGCAGAAGCGGTCAACAAGTTGCTAATACTGCTGTATTCAATTGTGGTGTAAGTCACAAGTGGGACGAAAAACAGCTTCCAGCGGCTCCTAAGAAATAGCTTCTTGTTTATCTGCATTCATCACAAAAGAAGTATCTCGAAAAAAACAGTTAATCGCTTTTAGTGATACGTGCACAGGTCAAAATCGCAACTTCAAAATTACTCTCACTTGGCTGAAAATCGTGACAAACCCTATTTTCCCTATTTTTCCATTACATTACTATTTCAGACAAAAATTCTGCATTCCAATTATTTGAATGTAAGTCATAGCTTTTAGAAAAGGTGTGTGCAAAAGTGGTGAAAATAAACAAAATAGTTAATTAATTAATAAGCAATGTCCTAGTAGCAATATGTAATCAATTAAAGAATATCTCCTTAACACTTTCATAACACTTTAGGTAATTTATTTCTAAGTGTTATAGTTTTACAGCGTTTTTTGGTTACACGTCATTTTCCGTAAATTATATTTTTTTACTTACACCACTTTTGCTCTCAAAGACCCATGTAAAGACATTGCACTCTGATTAAACTAGTCTTCGGAATACGAGATGACGGAGGTTGGCAGCTCCCCTGGTCGGCTGTGAAGCACTGATTAGATCACGGACGTTGTCTCGGAACCACAAAGCTACAGGAAACCGAAGTCAGTAATAGAGCTGTGTTACAACAAACTACTTTAATACAAACGTCTTACTTCGTCTTTCCGAATCCATTCAACTTTTCATCGACCCTTATCCCGTCTTTCAATTTTCTTTCTCTCTTCGAATTTTCCATTTGGATCCTGACAGGAGATCTCCGAAGTCTTCTCTTTTTCAGTCGATAGGGACGGGGGATAAAATCCTCAGAAGTGAAAGGCTCTGGGATTCTGTAACCAATCGTTTACCACAAAGAACCTCTACGACACGTATTTCACATTCTCATGAATCTGTTACAGGCAGAGCTTTTAACAGGAGCCCTCTTCATGACTGACATTACCTTGCTAAAATACATTCGACTCGAAAACAACTTTTCATTTATAAAGAATATTTTTTTATTATTCTGGAAACCTATATATTTGAATATTAAAAATTCAAGGAACATTCTTTGCATTTATCAGTTTACTTGCACAATAAATATGAGTTAAAGGTTAAATAACTTGTTATTTTAGAAATTAATTATTTGCGTAGTTCTATTGTTAGGATCGATGTATACCGCCTCCTAAGATAGACTAGTCACAGTTTATGATTGGCCAGTAGGGAGAGACGGTAAGAAAACTCGGATAGGAAAGCGATAAACTGTTTGAGATACATCGCCCTGATTGGGGCATTTTGTGGCTATGGTTAAACACTATTGGTTTTAATTTCACGAGTTGAATAGTCATAATAAATGTCACTCGGGCTTTGGAAATTCTCTCTATTATTTGTAAAGAGTTACGTAATATAATAATATTAGAACTCGTCTCCATAGACTCCACTGAAGAGACGGAAAGATGGAAATGCAGGGAATTCGCCCAATTCCCAATGAGAGGGCCAGCCGGGGCGTCGCTGGCTCCTTGATCAGAGCTCCTCCGAACGTTGGCGTCCCCGAGCCGCCTGAAATTTCCACCAACGAGATGGCTTTATTAAAATTTCACTGCCGTCACTTAACAAGTTAATATAATGCGCTGTTAAAAATCGGAGAGAAAGTTCTAACGAGTTCCCTTCGCGAAAAATTATTTTCTTCTCTTGCAATGTGTGACGTATGTAAAAATGAAACTTGAGAAGTAATGTCATAGATGTAATTACGTATCGGATAAAGTTTTTAATGAGACTCCATGAAATTATTCATGGATCGACTGGCAAATATTGTAACCTAACTCCTGGGAACTCTGCGGGAGACAAAATTATGAATGTCAGATTATTATTCATAATGAATATATTGCGGCCGCACACCGTAAGTTTGCAGCAAGCAGATAGGAAACAGACTAAAACACATTTTTATATAGCAATCTTCATGCTCTGATTACTCTGTACCAGGTGTGTCCAACTTGGAAGGATTCAAAACACAAACCTTTAATACGAGGGTTGGGGCGTAAGTTATGGCAATATTTTTTTGGTGAGAATACGAGGTCGGGTGGAAAATGTAAAATATACACATGTAAGGGCAGAGTATGAAGTAAGTGCTTGGACATATAACGACACACCAAAATTGTCGTTTTCATATTTATTAAAATATTTGAAATGACAGTACTGGTTTCATGTTCCAAAGCAATTTAGTATATACGAGTTCACAACATTCCAAAAGAATTATATACCCATTTCATAGGGCCTGATTTGGCAGGTGCTCGATTACTGCACATGCCACTTCTGTCTGCACTCACAGATCGCCAAGTGCGTTGCTGGTCACTGGTTGCTACACGTCCTCGCGGAAATCCTCATGATCAACTTACTACTGTCTGGTATGGAAGGGAATTATTCCCAAGAACTTCCACAATTCCCTGTGACATTCTCGAGCATTTCTCCCATGGAGAACGGCCCGTCTTGCAGAACGAACGCTGCTCCAAACACGTTACATTCATCTCGCACAGCGGTAGTTGGACAACCGATTTCACGTTGCTTTCTGTACTAATACAGACACTCACAGAGACCTCTGTGAATGTGAACACATGAACACACGCCTTACTGAAGCATTTCTCTCACGCTACAAATAAAATTGTGCGCTTCGATAACATTTCTTTTAGAATAAAAATAGTAGCCACGACTTCTGTCCCAAACCTCGTATGTTTGCGGGCCATACTTTCATTACTCGGACCTACCCCGCCAAAGTTGATCTCGGCAGTTTGCTCGGATGCTATGAAATGGTGTGTGTGTGTGTGTGTGTGTAGGGGGGGATGAAACCATATGTGATATCAGGTGGTACGACGCATAACGCAGTTAGTAATATTGGGAGATTTTGAATTTTTTAATTTACTACAAAAAATCCTTAAATCTAAACTTATCTTATTTTTACAACAAAGGGGCGTTAACCCCGGCAGAGGTCATACGCTAGCCGCACAATGTTCGCGCCCGATATGGATGCAGGAGACTGTCACTTTTGCCTAACGAATTTTCGCGGGCCACAGTAAATGGCACTGCGGGTCGTCTCTTAGACAGCCCTGCTCTAGAGTATCAAAAGTTTCTCTTTCATCTCATTCTACATAGTTATCTGTGGTCCTCGAAAAAGTCTGATATTGTGAGCATTCTGCTTTGTTCGGTATATTGAACGAGTCAAATAACTAACTTCTTTTGCCGTGTTTGAAAGGTTCCCGGCAATAAAATGCCTTGGATTGGTGGTGGCTAACTGTGTGGATTCCTAACTGTGCCAGTGTGTGATTTAAGCCAGCCCGAGAGTCGAACGCTTATAACAGTCAAAGCCAATTTTACGTTTAATGCAAGATTATTACAAAGATTCCGGATTGTATATTTCTGTGTCAAGAGTTTCCATTTTATGCTACGTAAATATGTGAATAAAGTAGAACCAGTAAATCCTCTTGATGTATTTCTCGACATAAACTCACATGGAAACCAAAATAGTACACCGTGGTATTATTATGTCCAACCACAGAACCCACCAATTGTATATAATTCTCAAAAAGTCATCATCCCCATGATTACGTTTTGCAGTTCACTCCGATCAATCAATGATTCGGTCAATCCTCTCCTACGCTACTCATGTATGGACCTCGATTGCTATACCAATATTCTATAAATTCAGATTTTCCAAAACAAATTCCTCCGTATCATTAGTATCGTGTTTTATACAAAATCCCCAATTATGTAATAAGATCGGCATTACTCCAATATACGTTTATTATTATCCTCTCGCTTACATCCGAAACTTCAACAGATTCCTTCAGTCGTACACTTGAAAATTGTGAAATAAAATCCACATTGGAAACGAAACTATGTCGGTTTTTTGACCCAATATCATTGGCATTCACATAACCTTTAATAATGCAATTCATTTATATAATCGAATGCAAGGAATTGAGTTTTAATCATTATATAATGTATCATATGAATGCTGAATTATGCATTTTACATTTATATGAAAGTTGTTCGTCAATGCAACGACAATTAAAACGAATTCATAAAATAATATTACTTAATTGAGCATTCAATGAAAAATGTGTATTGAAATAACAAGTGCTGTGTTATATTTTCAAGGCTTTTAACCTATTATTCAACAATATAGTTCCAAGCGTGCGAGAACGGAGAGAAACGTGAATATCACCACCTAGAGCCTTCCATCCCTCGAATGACGAGTGTTCAATTCTGCCAGAAGAGGCAGCTCTGTTCGCTGAGTGGCGAGGGGTGAGGGGTGAGGGGCGTGGGGCGAGGGGCGTGGGGCGAGGGGCGTGGGGCGAGGGGCGTGGGGCGAGGGGCGTGGGGCGAGGGGCGTGGGGCGAGGGGCGTGGGGCGAGGGGCGTGGGGCGAGGGGCGTGGGGCGAGGGGCGTGGGGCGAGGGGCGTGGGGCGAGGGGCGTGGGGCGAGGGGCGTGGGGCGAGGGGCGTGGGGCGAGGGGCGTGGGGCGAGGGGCGTGGTGCGAAGGGCGTGAGGCGTGAGGCGAGGGGCGTGGGGCGAGGGGTGAGGGGCGTGGGGAGAGGGGTGTGGGGCGAGGGGCGTGGGGCGAGGGGCGGAGGACTGGGGGCGGGAGACGGGAGCGCGGGGCGGGGGCGCCGGGCGAGGGGCTAGGCTAGGGGGGTGAGGGGCGGAGAAGTGGGCGAGGGATGGGGCGGGGGCGAGAGGCTTGGGAGGGGGACGAGGGGCGAGGGGTGAGGGGCGGAGGGCAGGGGCATTGGCGAGGGCGGGGAGCGAGGAGCGCGGGGCAAGGAGGAGGGCAAGGGGTGAGGGGGGCACGAGTGGCGAGGGGTGATGAGGGGCGAAGGGTAGGGGCGTTGGCGAGGGCGGGGGGGGCGAGGAGCGCGGGGCAAGGAGGAGGAGCAAGAGGTGAGGTGCTGACGGCGAGTGGCGAGGGGGCGCGGGGGGCGGGGGGCGCGGGGGCGAGGGGCGCGGGGGCGAGGGGCGCGGGGCGAGGGCGCGGGGGGCGAGGGGCGTGGGGCGAGGGACGGGCGGCGAGGGGCGAGGGACGAGGGCGAGCGAATGCCTCAGCGACGCCTTGTCCGACGTTTTCCCGGCCTTCGAGTGTGAGATATCGCAAATCGATGCATTCAGCCCGCGAATAGACCCCAATCAAAAGTGCCCAATGCAGCGCCGTGCTCCTGCAGCGGCTGTCGCCGCTCGCGCTTTCCACCAGAGGGCAGAACCTCCGGGTGACGAGCCAGAAGGTAGCACGTTCCTTCGATTCAACACAGTGAAGTACACGCAAAATTTCTTTAAATAAAACAAAAATGTCTGTTTCTCAAGACTGTGAGAAAACAATTGGCTCTTAACGACCTAATTTTTTTAATAAAATAAATCTAAATTAGTGCATTCTCTTATGGAAAGTTTCGCGTGCTTATGGTTTTAAGATATTGAAGAAATTATACATTCAAAATACCTTTTCTTCAATAGCTAATACAGTTTTTGAGGAATTATATGGTATTAAATGTTATATACCTCAGTGAAACTTCTGAAAAGAAATTGATCACAAATTTCTCAGAAATTCGTTTAAACCGGAATACTAGATCTACGCCTAAAAGCAATAATGAACGCATCATACTACTGTCAGCACTGTTTGTTTTGGAGTACGATAGAAAACTACTCTGAAAATTTTGGAGCACACAGACACAAACATTTAATCACAAACTATTTGAGGATAATTCGCTTTCGAACCAAACACCGTGCATTGGTGTTCAACGCAGAAAGAAAATGCGGCAGACGAAGTCAACTTAGCCTACATAAGTAATACCAACTTCTAAAATAATACGAAATACTAAATTTTGTATGAAACATTCCTTTTCTAGAGCATCAACTCACTTCTTCTCTTTTAACTATTTGCAAATAATTAATTAAATTGTCCCTTCATATTTACAATTAACCAGTGCCGTTTTATGGTTCTGATGGGCCCGGAGCCTGGGTTGATCGGGGAACCCCCACAGATTGTACATGATTGAAAATGTCCAGTACTTATTTAAAGTTTATTGCAGCAAATTATTTAAACTAATATTTGACAAATCAGTAACAAATACATGTATTATAGCATTAACTTGATTGAATCATAAAAAGACAGTCGTACATTTTACATAGCCACTTTTCGTGCTTTAGATTTTGCTAAATCATTAATTATATTTTAAAAATCAATCAAATTCAGTACATCATTTTCGATGCTCATGATTGACAAGCAATTTAACATTTCCTGACTCATGGTACTTCTGTAATCATTTTTTAAAAAAATGTGTTAGAGAAAGAGCACTCACCCGTACAGTTTGTCACCATCAGGAAACAAAAATTCGACATGCAATTTCAATATTCGGAAAAGTCTCAGAAAGTTGATCCACTTTTAAAATTTCATACAAATCTGCAATCGAAATTGATGTTTGGATTTCTCTCGGATCAGCAAATACTGCCAAAATTGAATACACTCCAATTCTAATTATTTTTCATTAACATCTAAATAATAAACGTTGGCAAAATATTGACATTGTTTTTTGAAGTTAATTTAATTCAATATCTATTAGATTTTCAAGGAAACAAATCGTTCATTGAGAAAAATGTAGTTTTCGGAATGATCATCTAACTCTTGAATTAAATGATCAATGATTGGAATGAAGGTTTCTATTTGAATTTTTCTTTCCGCTTAACACGACTGGTGGCGCACTTCCATCAAGAAAAGTTAATCGAGTACTTCTCACATTATTTCAAAATGTAATGAATGGAAATTAGTAAATCTTGAACCAAAACGTAAAAATGTTGGCGACAAAACAAGGTGGATAACATCTTAAATCAAGATTTACATTTTTACATAATTAAATGATATGAACAGTTTTAAAATTTTTATATAAACATTTCGTATATTAAAATAAAAAATTAATTGAAACTTGAGTGCAGGCTGCGAGCACCAGCACTACCGTCTACAGTAATTAGTTCATGGGTTTTATTGATTGATGGTTCGTGATTCATGGCACGTCAACTACCGAGGTCATTAGTACCGTAAGTGTAGTGCGTGTTTTTCTATCGGGAGGTGGCAGTGATCTTTCCTCGCTGGATGGCGAGATCCGGCGCCAACCTACCGTAGAATAGTGGGGTTCTCCAACCAGGTATCTCCCACCAGCGGGGCACCGCCCTAGCCGGGACAAGCTCTAAGATCCCGTCACTGTTTGGTAGTGTAGTGCATGTTAGTGTAAGTGGGTGTGTAAGGGGTGAGACTGACCAGGAGCGACGAGAAGGGAGGTGTCGGAGTTAGCAGGTGGAAGGCAGGGGTTAGGGCTAATGGCCTGGAGCCGGGGTCGGAGGGAGGAGTTAGGAAATCGGGGCATGAGGTCGTGGGCGGTGTAGGGGAGGGGGACGGGGCGTGGGGATGGGTGCGGGGAGGGGGTTGAATGGCGCCTGGTGGCGTGCGCGGGGTCGCACAATGCGCCCGAGGGCCCCGGATTCCGCTCCCGGCCGTCAGAATGCGCGTCGGTCAGGTGCGCCGCTGCGCTCTTGTCCTGCGCGGGCCAATGAGCACTGCTGCCGTCGCGCTCACAATGGAACACGCCCGATGCCGGAGAGAAAAGACCTCACGGAGACAGTGTATACGAATGTGCTTTTGTTGAAGTTTGTAAATGTGGGTGCGAACTCCTGCAATGAATCTGCGTGATCTCATTGTTACAAAATCCACAAAATTTTCTGGTTTTGGAAGGATTTGCAGCATTTTCTAGTACTATTCAGTAATGGATTCTTATGAAAATGCGAGATGAATGTGTTGATCAGAAGCACATTTTCAACTAATATTGGAAAATGATCCACGAATAGATATTCGAGTAATGCATTGAATGCTCATTCAAATAAACTACGTGGTGATGCGCACCATTAAGTCTGGTTTCCGTATAATGCAATGATTGATTTATGTTAGTGTTCATGACATATCAACTACTGAGGGAATTTGTACCGTAAGTGTTGTGCAATGTTTTTCTCCTCAGGAGATGCAGTAATCTTCTCCTACAGGATGGCGAGATCCGGTACCGCCCTACCGTCGACTAGCGTGGTTTTCCAAATTAGGTATCTTCACCAGCGAGGCACCGATCGCAGCCGAGACAAGCTCCCGAACGGACTCCTGCATGTATGGTGATGTAGTGCGTGTTAGTGTGTGTGTGTGTGTCGTGTGTAAGGGTGAGAATAGGCTAAGGAATAGGAAGGAAAGATCGCGCGCGGTCAGTGGCACGTTTGTTAGGGTACTGCTCCGGCATTCGTTCTACCGATTAGAGTTTCCTCTAGACACCGAATTCGACGTGCCTGACAAGCTAGTGTCGAAAATTCTGCCGCCGTCCGGACTCGAACCTAGGACCTTTCGGACAGGGACACTGCAGTGACATCCAGTGGATGCACTGAGCCGCACTGAGCCACCTCTCCCGGTCGTATAATTCAAGAAGTAAAATATTTTAATAAAATGAAAATGTATTGTGATGTGACACATTAAACATTCACAAAGTATCTGAGGAAACAAACCGAGAGCAGTGATGTTCCTGCTGCGACGCACGCGACAAGAGACGACAGCGATCAGGCATAAACCTCCTCCGACAGACGTATGTGATTTGGTAGCGCCGCCACACTTAGGACACTTCCCGTGAAGCTAAGGGGGTGGAACAAAAACAGCTGGCCGGTGAGACAAGCGCTCCTCAGATAACCATACACCAACACGAGCAAAATTAACGTTTAGGAAGGTGGGTTTTCTCTAGGGAAAATTGGACGGTGTAACGCATCAACCGGCTATGAGACATCATACAAGTTTGAGATAATCATGTTCAAAGTTTTATAACCATTTTCAGCTCTAAAATCTGTAATTTAATTATTTCATTCATGAAGCGCCTAAACTACACCGACATGAGTGGAATATCTGGTGCTTACTGCATGATGTGAAATTAAGAACAGCAGATTTGAAGATCTAGGTTTATAGTCGGTTGTGTGAAACATAAATCCTGATGTGATTGATGGCGTTTACATTTGTTATTAATATCAGGCTATTTTTACAGATTTTGACGGCAAAATTTTGCGTACCCTTAGAACATGGTCCAATGCAAACTGATGCCGACCATATGTCATATTTTTCAAAAATGTCGCTTAACCGGTTGATGCATGACACCGTCCAATTATTCACGCTACACGCGCGCGGGACGGGCTTAACGGCCTGCGTGCTAGAAAGGATGGCGACCTAATTCTTCAATAGTCAATTGGACGTACGATTATGGCGTAGAAAAAGAACCTCGAACACTGACTCGAAGAAATTGAAAAGGAGACGCTGCTGTGGATGTAGAGGAGACGGAGAACCGAAGCCTCGCAATAACTAGATAGTGAGGAGGGAGAAATCATTTTTCGCAACGCTGCTCGGATTGAGACTTTGACTTCCAATCGACAGCTCAATCTATTATTCTGATCCGGACTTGGACTTTTATTACTATTCTAGCATCGCATTGAATTATGTCAGACATTATGTGGGATGCATTATTCGAGTTTCAAACTTACGAGTTACGACTGTGAATGCTGCTATAAGTGAATAGCCTTCCGCGTTCGACTGTGATGGAAGTCTGTGATTTAGCACTGAACTCTGTTTACCTCGTGCTAAAATGCTTGTCGTTCACATAAAGGAAGTTTTAGCAAATATAAACTTAACCTGTGGTGTGGTGGAGAGGTGAAGAAACGTGAAGCAGAGACGGTGGTAAATGGGCTCAAGAGTCGGAGAATGCGGAATGGACAACAGCGTGCTTGGGGGAAAGGGAGACGCGACGGCCCCTAAGATGAAAGCAACGGCCTGGCGGACGACTAGCTGTAACCTGGCGGCCACATCAGACCGAATGGCTTGTCTACCTGCTCTCTCTGTCTGTCGGTTTGTCTGTCTGCCTCTCTCGCTTTCTGTCCATCCTCAGCTCGCTGCCGACGAATGCAGAGTGTTGAGGAAATAGGGGAGAGCAGTAAATTACTAACCGTACAAAGTTATTATTATTTTGCGAGCTGTAGAAGTAACGTAAAATAGCTGCATAAATAGAAATAGAATCGGCGTCGTAAAAGTAAGTAAATCAATAAAGTAGAATCAGTGGGCATTGAGATTCTTATTTTATATCAAAACATCTAATAGCATTGAATCTATTCTGCTATCAACTAACAAATGCTTTAATTTATCCCTATATTCCGGTCTCAATCTTAAGTTAGTGTGTATGTGTAGGTAGACGGTAAATGCACTATCTACTTTCACCAAAATTCAGACAAAGTCCATGTTTTCCGCTAAGCACGTAGCTGGCAAGGAAGCGACTCGGCGGTGGGCGAGTACGCCATCACAAAATTTAATGTCTTTTAAGACCACAAAGTAAGCGGCGTTTTAGTTTAACCTCTTGTCTGTTTCTTTTCTAACTTCTTACGTTCAACACACGCTCACTTCCACATATATTAAAACCTATGTGACAGGCTAGTAGGAATCCCTCTCCTTCGTTCCTCGAATGCAGGTGACGAAGGACGCGCGCATGAGTTCCTCGCTGCATTTGCGCAGGCGACGCGCAGTTGCGGCGGGCGATGGCGCTAATGCGCAATTACGAGCGCACAAAGGCGGCGGCCGCGCGCGACCCACAGCGCGGCTATTGCGGTCGCGGAACCTCGCCCGGAGGCCGAACGGCATTGCCCGGCCTCGTCCAGCACCCATTTACACCCGCCCCGTACTGCCCGGCGCCGCCCTGCGCCGCCCGGCGCCGCCCGCCGACGCACAACGACGCCCAGTGACCTCCAGCGACGCCCAGCGACGCTCAGCGACGTCCTGCGCCACCCATCGCCGCCCAGCGACGCCCTGCGACGCCCAGTGACGTCCTGCGCCACCCAGCGACGCTCAACGACGCCCAGCGACGCTTAGCGACGCCCAGCGACGCCCAGGACCGCCCAGCAACGCACAGCGCCGCCCGGCGACGCCCAGCACCCATTTAGACCCGCCCCGTACTGCCCAGCGACGACTGGCATCCGCTTAGAGTCGCCCCGCACTGCCCAGCGCCGCCAGTTATCACCCAACACTGCACGGCGCCGCCAGTTATCACCCAGAACTGCCCGGCGCCGCCAGTTATAACCCAGCACTGTCACGCGCTGCCCAGTGATCGCTTAGAGCCGCCCCGCACCGCCCAGCATCGCCCAGCTCCACCCAGCACCGCCCAGCGACGTCCTACGCCACCCACCGACGTCCAGCGACACCAGCGTCGCCCAGCGACATCCTGCGCCACCCAAAGCCGCCCAGCGACGTTCTGCAACGCCCAGTGACATCCTGCGCCACCCAGCGACGCCCAGACACGTCCAGCGACGCTCAACGACGTCCAGCGACGCCCAGCGACACCCAGTACCGCCCAGCGTCGCTCAGCGCCGTCCAGCGCCGGCCGGCAACGCCCAGCACCCATTTAGACCGCCCCGTTACTGCCCAGCGACGTCTGGCACCCGCTTAGAGTCGCCCCGCACTGCCCAACGCCGTCAGTTATCACCCAGCACTGCCCGGCGCCGCCCAGCGATCGTTTAGAGCCGCCCCACCCCGCCCAGCATCGCCCAGCTCCACCCAGCGATGTTCAGCGACGCTCAGAACGCGATTAGAGCTGCCCGTCGCCGCCCAGCGTCGCCCGGCACCCGCTTAGAGCCGCTCCGGTCAACCCCAGCGCCGCTCAGAGCCGCCCAGCGTCGCCCGGCACCCGCTTAGAGCCGCTCCGCACAACCCCAGCGCCGCTCAGAGCCGCACAGCGTCGCCCGGCTCCCGCTTAGAGCCGCTCCGCACAACCCCAGCGCCGCTCAGAGCCGCACGGCGTCGCCCGGCACCCGCTTAGAGCGCTCCGCACAACCCCAGCGCGCTCAGAGCCGCCCAGCGTCGCCCGGCACCCGCTCAGAGCCGCTACGCACACACCCCAGCGCCGCTCAGAGCCGCCCAGCGTCGCCGGCACCTGCTTGGACCGCTCCGCACAACCTCAGCGCCGCTCAGAGCCGCAGAGCGTCGCCTGGCACCCGATTAGAGCCGCTCCGCACAACCCAGTGCGCTCAGAGCCGCCCAGCGTTGCCCGGCACCCGCTCAGAGCCGCTCCGCACAACCCCACCGCGCTCAGAGCGCCCCAGCGTCGCCGGCACCTGCTTGGACCGCTCCGCACAACCTCAGCGCCGCTCAGAGCCGCAGAGCGTCGCCGGCACCTGCTTGGACCCGCTCCGCACAACCCCAGCGCCGCTCAGAGCCGCACGGCTTCGCCCGGCACCCGCTTAGAGCCGCTCGCACAACCCCAGCGCCGCTCAGAGCCGCCCAGCGTCGCCCGGCACCCGCTCAGAGCCGCTCCGCACAACCCCACCGCCGCTCAGAGCCGCCCAGCGTCGCCCGGCACCTGCTTGGACCGCTCCGCACAACCTCAGCGCCGCTCAGAGCCGCAGAGCGTCGCCCGGCACCCGCTTAGAGCCGCTCCGCACAACCCCACCGCCGCTCAGAGCCGCCCCAGCGTCCGCCCGGCACCCGCTCAGAGCCGCTCCGCACAACCCCACCGCGCTCAGAGCCGCCCAGCGTCGCCGCACCTGCTTGGACCGCTCCGCACAACCCAGCGCCGCTCAGAGCCGCACAGCGTCGCCCGGCTCCCGCTTAGAGCCGCTCCGCACAACCCCAGCGCCGCTCAGAGCCACACAGCGTCGCCCGGCACCCGCTCAGAGCCGCTCCGCACAACCCCACCGCCGCTCAGAGCCGCCAGCGTCGCCCGGCACCCTGCTTGGACCGCTCCGCACAACCTCAGCGCCGCTCAGAGCCGCAGAGCGTCGCCCGGCACCTGCTTGGACCGCTACGCACAACCCCAGCGCCGCTCAGAGCCGCACAGCGTCGCCCGGCTCCCGCTTAGAGCCGCTCCGCACAACCCCAGCGCCGCTCAGAGCCGCACAGCGTCGCCCGGCACCCGCTTAGAGCCGCTCCGCACAACCACAGCGCCGCTCAGAGCCGCACAGCGTCGCCCGGCTCCCGCTTAGAGCCCGCTCCGCAACAACCCCAGCGCCGCTCAGAGCCACACAGCGTCGCACCGGCACCCGCTCAGAGCCGCTCCGCACAACCCCACCCGCCGCTCAGAGCCGCCCAGCGTCGCCCGGCACCTGCTTGGACGCCTCCGCACAACCTCAGCGCCGCTCAGAGCCGCAGAGCGTCGCCCGGCACCTGCTTGAAGCCGCTCCGCACAACCCCAGCGCCGCTCAGAGCCACACAGCGTCGCCCGGCACCCGCTTAGAGCCGCTCCGCACAACCCCAGTGCCGCTCAGAGCCGCACAGCGTTGCCCGGCACCCGCTCAGAGCCGCTCCGCACAACCCACCGCCGCTCAGAGCCGCCCAGCGTCGCCCGGCACCTGCTTGGAGCCGCTCCGCACAACCTCAGCGCCGCTCAGAGCCCCAGAGCGTCGCCCGGCACCCGCTTAGAGCCGCTCCGCACAACCCCAGCGCCGCTCAGAGCCGCCACAGCGTCGCCCGGCACCCGCTTAGAGCCGCTCCGCACAACCCCAGCGCCGCTCAGAGCCGCACAGCGTCGCCCGGCACCCGCTTAGAGCCGCTCCGCACAACCCCAGCGCCGCTCAGAGCCCCACAGCGTCGCCCGGCACCCGCTTAGAGCCGCTCCGCACAACCCCAGCGCCGCTCAGAGCCGCACAGCGTCGCCCGGCACCCGCTTAGAGCCGCTCCGCACAACCCCAGCGCCGCTCAGAGCCCCACAGCGTCGCCCGGCACCCGCTTAGAGCCGCTCCGCACAACCCCAGCGCCGCTCAGAGCCACACAGCGTCGCCCGGCACCCGCTTAGAGCCGCTCCGCACAACCCCAGCGCCGCTCAGAGCCGCACAGCGTCGCCCGGCACCCGCTTAGAGCCGCTCCGCACAACCCCAGCGCCGCTCAGAGCCCCACAGCGTCGCCCGGCACCCGCTTAGAACCGCTCCGCACAACCCCAGCGCCGCTCAGAGCCCCACAGCGTCGCCCGGCACCCGCTTAGAGCCGCTCCGCACAACCCCAGCGCCGCGTCAGAGCCCCACAGCGTCGCCCGGCACCCGCTTAGAGGCCGCTCCGCACAACCCAGCGCCGCTCAGAGCCCACACAGCGTCGCCCGGCACCCGCTTAGAGCCGCTCCGCACCAACCCCCAGCGCCGCTCAGAGCCGCACAGCGTCGCCCGGCACCCGCTTAGAGCCGCTCCGCACAACCCCAGCGCCGCTCAGAGCCCCACAGCGTCGCCCCGGCACCCGCTTAGAGCCGCTCCGCACAACCCCAGCGCCCCGCTCCGAGCCCCCACAGCGTCGCCGGCACCCGCTTAGAGCCGCTCCGCACAACCCCAGCGCCGCTCGAGAGCCACACAGCGTCGCCCGGCACCCGCTTAGAGCCGCTCCGCACAACCCCAGCGCCGCTCAGAGCCCCACAGCGTCGCCCGGCACCCGCTTAGAGCCGCTCCGCACAACCCCAGCGCCGCTCAGAGCCCCACAGCGTCGCCCGGCACCCGCTTAGAGCCGCTCCGCACAACCCCAGCGCCGCTCAGAGCCGCACAGCGTCGCCGGCACCCGCTTAGAGCCGCTCCGCACAACCCCAGCGCCGCTCAGAGCCCCACAGCGTCGCCCGGCACCCGCTTAGAGCCGCTCCGCACAACCCCAGCGCCGCCTCAGAGCCACACAGCGTCGCCCGGCACCCGCTTAGAGCCTGCTCCGCACAACCCCAGCGCCGCTCAGAGCCTCCACAGCGTCGCCCGGCACCCGTCTTAGAGCCGCTCCGCACAACCCAGCGCCGCTTCAGAGCCCCACAGCGTCGCCCGGCACCCGCTTAGAGGCCGCTCCGCACAACCCCAGCGCCGCTCAAAGCCCCACAGCGTCGCCCGGCCACCGCTTAGAGCCGCTCCGCCCAAACCCCAGCGCCGCTCAGAGCCCGCACAGCGTCGCCCGGCACCCCGCTTAGAGCCGCTCCCGCACAACCCAGCGCCGCTCAGAGCCGCCACAGCGTCGCCCGGCACCCGCTTAGAGCCGCTCCGCATCTAACCCCAGCGCCGCTCAGAGCCCCACAGCGTCGCCCGGCACCGCTTAGAGCCGCTCCGCACAACCCCAGCGCCGCTCAGAGCCCACAGCGTCCGCCGGCAACCCGCTTAGAGCCGCCCGCACAACCCAGCGCCGCTCAGAGCCCACAGCGTCGCCCGGCACCCGCTTAGAGCCGCTCCGCACAACCCCAGCGCCGCTCAGAGCCCACAGCGTCGCCCGGCACCCGCTTAGAGCCGCTCCGCACAACCCCAGCGCCGCTCAGGAGCCCCACAGCGGTCCGCCCGGCACCCCGCTTAGAGCCGCTCCGCACAAACCCCCAGCGCCGCTCAGGAGCCCCACAGCGTCGTCCCGGCACCCGCTTAGAGACCGCTCCCGCACAACCCCAGCGCCCGCTCAGAGCCTCCACAGCGTCGCCCGGCACCCGCTTTAGAGCCGCTTCCGCACAAACCCCGCGCCGCTCAGGAGCCCGCACAGCGTCGCCCGGGCACCCCGCTTAGAGCCGCTCCGCACAACCCAGCGCCGCTCAGAGCCCACACGGTCGCCGGCACCCGCTTAGAGCACGCTCCGCACAACCCCAGCGCCGCTTCAGAGCCCCACAGCGTCCGCCCGGCACCCGCTTAGAGCCGCTTCCGCACCAACCCCAGCGCCGCCTCAGAGCCCCCACAGCGGGGTCGCCCGGCACCCGCTTAGAGCCGCTCCGCACAACCCCAGCGCCGCTCAGAGCCCCACAGCGTCGCCCGGCACCCGCTTAGAGCCGCTCTCGCACAACCCCAGCGCCGCTCAGAGCCCCACAGCGTCGCCCGGCACCCGCTTAGAGCCGCTCCGCCAACCCCAGCGCCGCTCAGAGCCCACAGCGTCGCCCGGCACCCGCTTAGAGCCGCTCCGCACAACCCCAGCGCCGCCTCAGAGCCCCACAGCGTCGCCCGGCACCCGCTTAGAGCCGCTCCGCACAACCCCAGCGCCGCTCAGAGCCAGGCACAGCGTCGACCCAGGGCACCCGCTTAGAGCCGCTCCGCACAACCCCAGCGGCCGCTCAGAGCCCCACAGCGTCGCCCGGCACCCGCTTAGAGCCGCTCCGCACAACCCCCAGCGCCGCTCAGAGCCCCACAGCCGTCGCCGGCACCCCGCTTAGAGCCGCTCCGCACAACCCCAGCGCCGCTCAGAGCCGCACAGCGTCGCCCGGCACCCGCTTAGAGCCGCTCCGCACAACCCCAGCCGCCGCTCAGAGCCGCCACAGCGTCGCCCGGCACCCGCTTAGAGCCGCTCCGCACAACCCCAGCGCCGCTCAGAGCCGCACAGCGTCGTCCCGGCACCCGCTTAGAGCCGCTCCGCACAACCCCAGCGCCGCTCAGAGCCGCACAGCGTCGCCCGGCACCCGCTTAGAGCCGCTCCGCACAACCCCAGCGCCGCTCAGAGGCCGCACAGCGTCGCCCGGCACCCGCTTAGAGCCGCTCCGCACAACCCCAGCGCCGCTCAGAGCCACACAGCGTCGCCCGGCACCCGCTTAGAGCCGCTCCGCACAACCCCAGCGCCGCTCAGAGCCGCACAGCGTCGCCCGGCACCCGCTTAGAGCCGCTCCGCACAACCCCAGCGCCGCTCAGAGCCCCACAGCGTCGCCCGGCACCCGTCCCACTTGATCAGCTGCTCCCCGGGGGTGCTAGCCGCAGAGCGCGCGCCGGGAGGCAGGCGGCAAGGGGGAAGCGAGGGGCCGCAAGGGGTTGTGGCGGGGGCACGTGGCCTGCAGCCCTAGTTCAGGAGGCCGAGCAACGCTCGTCCTTTTGCGTCCACGCCGCTGACTTGCCGCCCTTTACGCAATCTAGAGCACTGACTTCAAATGCGAGCATACGTGAGAGAAAACTGGACAGCTTCAGGCCTTTTGAGAGTTGTCTGTGGTTTTATTAAATAGCCAGGAAATGGGGAAAATACTAAAACAATGAAACAGTTTCTGTTGTGACTTGAAAAGGCAAATATTTGGTGATGATATTCCGTCTATTCTGGTGCTACCCTAACAGACAGAAATTCTCTTACTCAGCGCGTTGCGGATTACGACACGATTGACGTGTGCATGCAACGATGACTCAGTTTAATTGATAAATGTACAAGTGTCTCAGAATAAAGTTTACAAACATCTCGACCGTGAAGGAGAGTCAAAGATGGTTACTTTTTGCTAATGAATGTCGGAGTTACTAACAGTTTATCGGTTTCCTGCATGAATCAAAATGATAAATTAATCAGCAATTTACCGTTAATTTTTAGTTCGCATGACGAAAAACACGACGTAGGAGATGCTGGTGGATTAAATGGGTTGAAGAAATGGGGGCCTGAAAGGCATGGGGAGATCCGATGCAAAACATCCTCCCCCTACAGGTTTCATTTGCTCGGAAACCCTAGCACAAAACACCGCTCCCAAAACTTTTCCACAAAGTAGTGACTGCGATTTTAACTGGGTTCCGGAAGGATCAACTAGCGCGTTCGCGGCTTAGTCGGGGATTACCCTTCCGAATACATTGAATTATTGCAGCCTTTCGTCCCGTAAATCTCCCGCCCCGCGCGTCGGGTGCAGGAGCGCCAGCCAAGGCGCCCTCGCCGCGCGAAGCGAACTTCCTTCGAGGAATTAGGCGGAAGAGGAACAAGTGCAAGATGCCAACTTCGCAGCAATTTAAACCCATTCTATTTTAATGTATTTGTATCTATATCTCTCTCTATATATAAAACAGGATGTTGGTATGTATATAAGAGCAAACCTCCAACACCGTTGGGCCGATCTCCATGATCGTTGGCAGTTCAATAAGCAATGGCAAACAATGGCAATAAGCAATGGCAATAAGCAATGGCAAGTTCAATAAGCAATTGGCCAATTCAATAAGCAAGAGATAATTAAATTAACTAGTAAGGTAGTCAATAATGCTAATCATTAATACTAATTAGTATATTAGTCAGTATTAATTAATTAATCAGTAAGCGATAATTAAGTTAATTAGTAGCAAATTGTTCGGAGAGGCGGTGGTGCGGGCGATCTTCTGTGGCGGTGTTTGATTTCAGGGGCTGAGGAGGCCAAAGACGGGCTGGAGAAGATGCCCACGCCAGGAAATAAATGAATAGTTTAGAAAATAAAAACTAGTAGTTTAGCATGTACTCGTCTTCTGACGGCAGGTTTTTCCCCCTTCAGAGGTTTTTCCTCAGCCGTACCTTATGGTCTCCTTTCCGCGGCTTTGATGCGATGAAGAGACCATTAGGGGTGAATGCCAGAATTCGAAAGGTTAGAATGCGGTAGGATGTAGGTATTGTAATGGCTTAAAGGCCTTCAGCCTAGCCACATAGTTAAAAGAATTGAAATTATGTATCAATGTGTCATAATTACCTATTAAATAAATAAATAGTTGGCAGTTTTATGTTTTTCATCGAGAATGTTTATGTGTTGTTAATTCTGTTGCAACTCGAGTACATGGCGCTACGTATTCACTACATATCCACTATATTCACGTCAAATGCAACCTGCAACACACTCGGCAGCATTTCGAATTTATATCGTTAAAAAAATTTCTAAACGAGGCGTTTCCAGGGCCTCAAAAACTAAAATTTTGAGGCCGAAAGAAACGTTTCTTACACCGTATCTACAGAATGAAACTCTTCCTAAACATTCTATTACATTTTTGCTGGTACGGTACTTCCCGATATTACCTCACCTGCTCAGAAACGTGCAGAATCTGCAAGTAAATGTGAATGAGAGACATACAGAGACAGACAGGGACAGGGTGAGGGAGGGAAGGAGAGAGAGAGTGAGAAACGGTGTTGGGAGGGGAAAGAGGGAGATGAAAGGCAGAACAACATCTGCCGGGTTTTCCTAGTATTATGTAGAAAGCGTTCTCTTTGCTTCCATAGGAAGCTTTGATAATTTTAATTATCTTGAAATCTTGTCTCAGTAATGCGAGTAGCAAACTGGAGCAAAGTTCATGATGCAGTGAGTACTTAGATTTAAGTCAGTTAAGTTCATGACATTAAATCCTTACTGCCAACGTTTCGGCTGTGTGTTGGGCTATAAGCAGGGCTACATAAAATCACGTGAAAATGAACAATCGAGGGCTTCGTTACTCGGTGCGGTAGCCGTGTCCCACCCGGGCTGCTCGTAGCGACGGTTCGCCGTCGAGCGCCACTGCACCGCGACTCGGACACTCGTGGGAAGACGTCCGTTTAAACCAATGCTTGCTGTCAGTCGCGCCACTCGGTAGCGCTGCTGAGTGTCTACGTGTGAAGGGGCCCTCAGGAGTCATTGCAGGGCAGCCGGCTGCGCAGCGTAGAGTCCATAGATACAACCTAAGAGGCCGCCGCCATTAAAATCCTTTCGCCAGGTAGCATTCAGAAGTGAAGGAGAAATAATAACAATTCGAGGCATGGTGAAGAGTTTCCAGTATATTATCACTGCTTTTTTGGTAGAATGGTTTTTCCCCACTCACAATATCGCACAGTTCAACTGGATATAAAATGGCGGAATCGGTGGTGCAAAAGAATGCGCCACTCCCTGTATCTATAGTGAGTCTAGCGCAGCAGGCAGAGCAGCGCAGTCTGTCAGCGGTGGGCGGGCAACCCGCCTTTTCCTTCCGGACTCGCGGCAGCTACGACGGGGGAGGGAGGATAAAATAACCCCCATAGACAGACTCGCCTCCGAGTTTTTTTGACTGGTCAATGGTCTCTTTAGTGTGGTGCATGTTTTATCGCGGTAGATGACGATGATATCCCGTTGGATGGGAAGATCCGTCGCCGATCTACAGGTCGCTCGCGGGGTTTTCCCCCATCCAGGTATCTCCCGCCAGTCGGGACAAGCTCTAAGGTCTAGAATGGTCTCCGGGCAAATGCGATAGTGTGGTATAGTGTAGGAAAATCCTGTCACCGTCTGGACTCGAACCCTAGGGCCTCCCGTTCAGAGGAATTGTAACGACATCGATTTCCGCCTTGGGCCACCCAAGCCAGTTCGTGGAAGTTGCGCCGTGGCCTGTGCTGCGTGGGGGTAGGACGCGCGTATGCGGGTCCGGCAAGAGGACGGCAGCTCCCGGCACGCAGCCAAGAGATGGCTACTAAGTACGGTGCGCCGGGAAGCCTGCGCACATCCCCTGCACGTCGCCCGGAGAGTAGACATCGCGAAAGGCCGAGCGACTGCGCGGAGGCGAGCAGAGCGTCTAAGCCGACATTCGAATTAAATTTTATCAGAATGTCTTGGTCCCTTGTTTAAAGACAGAAATTCTTTTAGATAACTGTTTTATATCAATATATACGTGGAACATAATAGTTATAACAGTAACGTTTCGGAAATTAATTATTTTCATCTTCAGGCGTCAAAACAAATAAATATAATATTTTAAACAATGGTCAGGTAGTTAGATACAAACAGAAGAAGCACATAATATTAATGTACACAAGTCAACGGAACGCACCTTGTTGAAAACGTTCGAAAATATCAGTGTGTTATCATACAACGATATGAAAGGAAACAGAGGTTGAGAAATATCTTAATTTTCAGAAAAATTGCTCAATAATCCATCATAATTGATAAATTTATTAGGAACTATCTGTGTATTTACCTCTATAAACAGAAAAATAAATATTGATTTTACTAGTAAATATTGACCTTATTATTCGAATGAAATTTTAATCAACGTTTCAGACCTGTATATTCTTTGAGGTAATAAAAAGTTGCCATGGCTGTTTGAAATGAATTCTTACCTTCTGAATATATAGTACACCGCTCCCTGAAGTCTTTATTAAAGTGAAGGACTTAAAGCCAGTTTCATTAACTTGTAACGAGGCAAATTCTGATAATAGCGAAGTTACAGCATAAGAGGTTGGGTAACAGTTATAGTAGACCCCATCATAAATTTCAGGAAAAAAAACAGATATTCCCATTTAAAAGACGTTTGCTGATAAACGAGACAATTTAAATGGAATACGGGAATTTGAATTTACACACTAAGTGCGTTTCTGCTTTCCGAAACATCAGGGTACAAATTTCAAGAAGTTGCAGCCCGTCATTAAATATTTGCTATTCACATGTTGTTTATGGAACAGGAACTTTTTTTGACATTCATGGTAAATGATAAGTAAAACACCCGCGTATGGTATGCAAACAATTTTTTTTTGGTCCTAAAAATACTAGTTAATCGTTCGTAAAAACTACATCCGAAATATAAAGCTTCATTTCCTAATGTAACCCTCCCTAACTTCTATTTTTGCTACTTTTTATGATGTAAAACTTCATTCCCATAAATAATATTCAGTATCGAAAATGATTTAACACCAACGCCAAGAGTATTGTGAGTGATAAGTAACATATTCAACCCTCTTAGTACCTCCAGGACTTTCCGAGGAATCCCGAGTGTATTTTGCACAAAAGGGAAATACCCGGAGGCTGCCGCCTTGCAGATATGCACTCGGCGCGCCTTGTTATGTGCAAGGAACAAGGGCGGCAATTTATAGCGAGTTTCAAGGCGACACCGCGTAATCTCCTAGTTTACGGCTAGGAAAATTCCTCAGGAGCCTATAAATTTAAAAGGGTTTTCGTAAATGTAGACTCAGTCGCGAGAGAGAGAGCTCTAATTAATTTGGGAAAGGGCGACCTCTCGGTGATAAAAAACGAGTTTACTAGATGGGTCTTTGCGAGCGGAGTTTTGGGCAGTTGTCCTCGACATCGTTCGGCGCTATGTGATGCCTTGCCGTATACTCTTTAGTGGAATTATCTCCTCGTAAAAAATATGCATCCAGAAGGAATCGTCTGAAATTACCGAATATACTGGTACGTATGTGTGAGGTAGAGCAATTGACCTTGATACATGAGAGAAAATATATTAATCTTTTTTGTTGTTCGTGCCTTCCTTCACGAAGCCGTCTCAGTTCGCCTCTTTACTGAATTTCAAGGATAAGGAGGTATCAACCACAATAAAGGATGCAATTTTTTATATTTAGAAAATTTCGTCAACATGTTTCGGGAGAGTTTTCCCATCATCAACAGAGTCTGTTCCCGAACCACGTGCGATGCACAAGATGGCGGCATACTGGTCGATGTACTTTTGTAACATTTAATTATGAGTGTTTAATCTGTGTTACTTGGTCACTGATGATGGGAAAACACTCCCGAAACATGTTTGACGAAATTTTCTAAATATAAAAAATTCATTCTTTATTGTGGGTTGATACCTCCTTATCCTTGAAATTCATCATTCATCACAAAATCTCAGCTGCCACCACAGAGTTTATTCAAGCCGCCTCTTTCTGTTGAGCGCAATTATTTTTATGATGAGGAACGCATTTATTTTCGTATTTGTGTAATACATGGTTTCGTATGTATTTTCTTATGAGAATTATATTGATGCATCTCCCGTTCAACGAACTCTATCGATTTACTTCATTGCAGATCGCGCACTCTTCTCTGTCTCTCTCTCTCTACTTACTCGTATAATATTTAACCTGAGTACAGAATGTTTTCTCGTGCTTCGTTCTGAATAAAGAGAAGGGAAATCATCCATAAATAATTTCTTCTAGCTATCTCACCGCAAATCAACGTTATTTGCTGACCCAACCAAATTTTACATACACCAAAAATCAATTTTATTTTTAGTGATATGTTGTTGCTAGTTATTACCTTAGGCAAGCGGATCGATATACACTGCATAACGTATTTGGATCAAGACGATGTGGTTACGAGGGCAATAAGAAGACAGTTGAATGATGATATGTGTTCTCTTATCAAGGGAATTATAAAAGGCATGGGAGGGAAATATGAAATGACAAACCGAGTAGTCAATCTGAATCATTAAAACTACTTAAAAAACACAATCTTGACAAAAAGCCCTCGTACCATAGTCCCTTGGGCTATTTGTCGCCACTCGATCATTAACAACCCTTAACACGCCTTTGCTGCATATTTGTTATCCATTTTCTTCATTTTCTCTCCTATTGCAGTCCTTTCTATTCTCCGTTCTACCATTGCGCATTACAATTGAATCGTGAATTCCATTTTTCTACATCGTTTAAAGTTGCACCACCGGTTGCGTGTAGGTGCTCACCCGCACTCTCTGTCATGTGGCGCTCCTTCGCGTTATTATCATTCAGTTAGGCGCCGTCACCGTATTTCACGAACGTCCGTTCTGCACATGCGAGCGAATGCCTCCAAGCCGCTATCTGCAATATTGGCGGATCGTAAATTACGCAGACGGCGATTCGAGAGCTCATTAGCGCTCTCTGGAATATCCGCGCGCTGATAGCTCGAGAGCGTCGCGCGGGAATCTCAATACCTCGCGGCTATTACCCTACGTGTCGGCTCTCGCTCCGGCTGCTGCACGGTAAACCTGAGCACGCAACCTCAGGTCCACCGGGAGAGCATCGACTGATGTCAGTGCAGTCCCTCTGACCCGGAGGTCCTAGGGTGCCCTCGGGGTCAGGAATTCCGACACTAGCTTGTCAGCTAGGTCAAATCCAGTTGCTGTCTGGACGAGAATTCTAGTGGCCGGCTGCTCTGATCGGTGGTTTTCCGTGGTTTCTCCGATCAACACCAGGCGAATGCCGGAGCAGTACCCTAACAAACGGGCCACGGACCGCGCGCGACCTTTCCTTCCTCTTCCTTGTCCTTTCCCCAACCCTTACTCACTTACACTAACATGCACTATATTGCCACACATGCCGGAAGACCGGTCCGGAGCTTAGAAAGTCTCGGCTAGGGCGATACCCTGCTGATGGGAGATACCTGGTTGAGGGGAACCCCACTAGTTGACGGTAGGTCGGCGCCGGATCTCGCCATCCAGCGGGGAAAGATCACCGCCATCACCCGATGAAAAAAGCACGCACTACAGTTACGGGACTAATGACCTCTCTTGTTGACGCGCCCGGAATCAGGAATCAATCAATCAACTTCAGGTCCCGCGTGGCAGCACTAAGCTCCTCAGAGAACTTTGAGTGCTCTATGTGTATCTTTCGGTCATCAAACTGTGTCCTTACCGAGCGTTGAGATCTTTATTTGTTCAGCGTCATATATTTTGACTTAAAGGATTTTCTTTCTGTTGAGGTTTTAGTTATGATCACATTCACGGAGCATTACTTTCATCATCAGGGAACGGATTTATATGGACTAAAAATGTATGAATTATGTAAAAATATACATGCAGTTATTTTTATTCAAATAAGGAGTTAAGTGGGAACTTAATATGATAAAAAATGACTATGGTTAAATAATATTTTATTATATATATATATATATATATCCCTAATTGATAATATAATCCTTCATTTTTAAATCTGAAATGTAACTTTTAGTTTCACACTGGCTGATTGTGCTACTTTTCGCATTTTACCCTGGCTTCTTAGAGAGATTAATAGAATTGATCCTATACTCAGTATTCTGACTGGATTTTAACTGACAATGAGGAGCTGTGTAAGTTGTCGTCGGGACCTCCCGATCAAAGGCACTGCAGTGACATAAATTGATGCAGTGAGCCACCTAATCCGATAGTTAGTATTCGAGTGCTACAGAGAACACCGAGGCCCTATAGCGCGCCTTCTACACCTCGCGACACCTACATTAGAAGCCCGAAATTACCAGCAGCAGACCAAGCAGTATTTCAACGAACGTGAGTCCCATTTCATGCCGCACCTCCGACATAAACTCAAGACGCGTGTCAGCAACTCAATAACACAGTAATTTCGCGCCGTTTCTGCGTTGCTGCACTTAACATTTTACATTTGCGCCATCTCGGCGACGCTGCAGTATTGTGAGCAGCTAGGAGAACTAAATTCATTCATGCTAATAGCAATACAACAGTTTCGCAGTAGCATTTCGCAGTCGACCGTTTATACTCTTCTGCAAACTTTAACGAAGTTCTTCGCTGCAATAAGAGCTACATTAACGTACATGGCCGCATTTGGTTCCTTCAAAGAATGGAAATGTGACGGCTGCATTTAACTCGTTTAAAGATCATTATTTACAAACGCAGTGGCGTGGCTCGGAGTGACACAAATTATTTTTATTACTTTCATTTACATTTGTCGATTCTAAAAGTTACTTCTAATCGTTATTTACATCCATATTACGTTTTAATATCAATTACATTTTATGAAGTTGTAATATGACCGACGCCTCGCCGATTGAATTTACATTTGCATTGCATGAACCACCAATGAGTGTGCAAAAACCAAGAGACACAAAGAATGAAAAGTTTTCTAGTTCTAGGAAAGAATTTTATCTATGAAAATTAAAAATAACTTACAAAAACCTGTAAAATAATTTCGATGTTTTAGTTCAAAAAGTTAAATTAGTCAATTACATTCAAGAAATTCAGAATTTTTCTCTCACAGAAAGTTCAAACAAAATAATAAAAATATCCTTTAATGTTACAGATATTTTGTTATTTTTTTGTATTCAGAAGACAGTCATATTTGCAAAGCAATTAATTAAAATTGTTTCTTTACAAATTAAAATTATTGAAGTACAAATAATATTGCACACAAGTACATAAGTGTACATAACGAAGTAAAATAAAAATACGAATAATATATATTGGTTTAGTAATAATACGTAATAAATAATTTAATACTTGAAAATAATACGTTTTAAAAAAGTTTTTAAAATTTTTCTCGCTTGATTGATTTATCATTTTCTCGTAGGTGAAAAAAAAAGCGTAGAAAATTTTGCCTTCTAACATTAGAAAATCTATTCATTTTAGATTTTTTTAAACAAAATTCTGCCTATCTCCTTTGTGAGAAAAGTGCTTGATTGGGTATCCAAAAATTATCGTAATCAACTTCGTCGAGGGATGCGCGCGGACATTATCCTGAAAACTCACATGATCAAGAATCAAAGTTCTTGCCATCCTATTAGTTAAAAGTATTGATTGTTGTTTGAAGATTTGGACGTATGTAGTACAAGTTGAATCAAGGCTTTTAAAGAGTCAAGTACGCAAGAGTTCTATTAACTTGAAGCCAGAGGCGGAGCTTGAAGCCATAAGATGTGGGAGGAGAGGATTGACGTCCGCTCAGGGTTTGCCAGATTGGGGAATTTTATTCCCATATCGGGATGTTTTCGTAGTGGGGAAAGAATTGGGAACATAAATGGACGGGGAAACGTTTGGAGATTTCATAGGGAAATTATTTTCATGCGGAGTCCAAATAGAAATATTATCCTCTTATTTATTATGAATATAAAGAATCAATAGATGCTATTTCCCCTCATTTGCATGTATCAAAAAGAGCGACATAAACGAGTCATAGGGAGAGAAAAAACATGAGATAAACGAAGACAGTGCAGGGCTTGGAGCAGCTTAGAGTACGATGCTTGATTATGTGGAGGCAGGTTAACAGGGCTTGGTCAGTGTTGAGCAGAATTAATATACATCGTTGTTTGCCAACTTTTCGGAAAATGTATTTCCTTCACCAGGGCTTACAACATCCAATTGACTATACATATAACAACTGCTACATGCTGTGGTTCTTGAGTTGCCTCACACGTGGTAAGGAACATTCATAATACATCACAACAACCATATACGAAGACTCCCACCGGTAGAGTGTACACTAGCGTGTACACTAGAGTGTAACGTAGCTTTATTTTAGCTTGTTTAAGGAGACGCACGCACAGGATGGTTCAGAATTCCAGGCTTACCCTGTTATCATTTATACCTACGAAGCCATCATCAAGTAGTTTGTTTGTAGACGACAATAAATCCTACAATCCGAGGTTAGACTCTGCAGTAGTGAGGCGTGCCACCATTACTCCACACCGAAGGTTAGCGGCTTGCATCGGCAAGCATAAAATCTCGGCGGCACAATCTCTAAAAAGTGCTGCCGCATGAAAGCGGGGGCCAATATATACGGGCCCCGCGGAGCCAGGAGGGGCAGACGGTACCATGCGGAGCAGACGGAAGCAGTCGGGACCATGTGACATTGGGAGTCAGAGGCGTATGTGACTTGCGCATGATGACTCGTCCGCAAAGCTCCGCCGCCGCTGCTGTCGTCTTTGCCGCGCCTGGACTACGGAGTGATGGGGTAAGAGGCCGCCACGTCTAAGCTCGACTTCCTATACATTCCTTATCTGATTTATCGTCCCCCCCTCTCTCTCTCTTCATGCAACAGTAAAAAATGGTGCATTATTTGGAACATGACTTCTTCTTGAGAAAACTGCCCTCCCTTTCCCCATCTCAATAAAATACTCCAAGTCAACCACAGTGCTCCAAAGTGACGCGCTGCCTAAGGAATACGCTGAAGTCAGTCAGCTCCGAGGGTGGCACGTCACATCTGGTGGCAGCGGGTGGCCGCACGTCACAGTAGTCTACAACATCATTGCATCCTATTTTCCGATGGGCAACAAATATAACACAGTCAATTAACCGCGAGCGAAGGCCAAGGAAAAACATTCTCTCTCCGACGATGTCGTGATGCACATACACTCTCCTTCCATAACCTACACATTTCGAGGCTCCTCTACAACTGCAGTGTACAAATTCTTTGGAGCATTATTTGACAAGTGTCAGTGGTTAGCAAATATCTTACACAGAATTTCCCACGTCACTGGAAGAACCCTTCAATTGCATATATCTGTACACTGCTATCAATCCGATTCGTCCAATACTAAGTTATGAATTCAATATGCATGTGACCGCTAGTAATATTAACTCGCATCTCCATACTCATGAATAACTTACACATAATTATCTTTTTAGCCACTTATAAAATTAATGACTATTATTTCATTAAAATCTCTTCACGATTTTAAATAATTAACTGTTTAATGTTCCATAAATCATAGTACATAAGTTTCAAAAATCCCCAATGAGTGGAAATTAATTTGCTTCATAACTTTTGTATCAGAAGTCTATATACGCGATATTTTGTAGTTAAGGGTATGTTTAATATGCAATCAAACTTTTCCAATATAATAACAGTAGACACATCGATATCTGGTTGGTGCCAGACCCACAAGAGAATTTAACTTGAGCGTAATTGCACAGTGCAGCTGAGCATTCGATGTGGGGAAGAGGCTTCGTAAAATAAGCAATCCAGGGCAGAGGGCGCATCGCGATCCAGTGGCGGACGGTGGGTTCAAAACTTTGGGAGGTCCAGACAAATTGAGGCAGGGAACCATAAGATGAAATTGAAAGTCAATGACCTCTGGAAAACTGATAAACTGTTATTGATGACATATCAAGTAAACTAATATATTTAACATTTCTCTTTTTTTTAGGATCACTTCTCCGAGAAAAAGGCATTTCCAATAAAGATTTTATTGTGTCCACTGAAATACTGGGTCTGCCACGCGATGGTTCCCATCGCATCCACAAGGCATCCACTGCCTATGACCGCAACACGCTTTCACAGGCGGCGGCCAGACGCGCGAGATCCCCAGTGCCAAAGCTGGACAACACGAATCTACTCTTTTCCTATTGGTTGACGGACGTTGTCATGGCAACAGGCAGACGCGCGTCATGTTTAGGCCGCCGCAGGCACAAGTAGTGCTAGTATTTGGTGGTGCCACTTAAAAGTGACGCATAAAACTGCTAAAATGCTTGGTTCCATCTTGAATTCGAACGCTATGTTTGCAGCTAGAGAAACGACTTTTTTTTAAATGGACGGCGTTATGCATCAACCGGCTAAGCGACATTTTTGAAAAATATGAGATATGGACGCCATCAGTTGTATTGGACCATGTTCTAAGTGTACGCAAAATTTTGGCGCCAAATCTGTAAAAATAGCCTGATAATTAATGAAAATTTAAACGCCAGCAGTCACATCAGGGATTTTATAAGTCGCAACAACCGGCTATAAACCTAGATCTTCAAATCTGCTGTTCTTAATTTCACATTATGCAGTTAAACGCCAGATACTCCACTCATGTTTGTGTGGTTTGGCGCTTCAATGAATAAAATAATTAAATTACAGATTTTAGAGCTGAAAATGTTATAAAACCTTTGAACACGATTAACTCAAGCTTGTATGGTGTCGCATAGCCGGTTGATGCGTTACACCGTCCAATTTTCCCTAGAGAAAACCCAGCTTCCTAAACGTCAATTTTGCTCGTGTTGGTGTATGATTATCTGAGGACCGCTTGTCTCACCGGCCAGCTGTTTTTGTCCACCCCCGTACCTTCACGGGAGGTGTCCTAAGTGTGCGGCGCTACCAAATCAGACATACGTCGGTCGGAGGAGGTTTATGTCTGATCGCTGTCGTCTCTTGTCCCGTGCGTCGCAGCAGGAACATCACTGCTGTCGGTTTGTTTCTTCAGATACTTTGCGAATGTTTCATGTGTCACATCACAATACATTTTCATTTTATTTTACTTCTTGAATTGTACGACCGGGAGAGGTGGCCCAGTCCACTCGGTGCGTTCGCGGAGAAACAAGAGAGGCGCGGGCCGCGCGCGCGCAGGTGCTCTCTGCTCGGCCGCGCGCACATCAAACGCTGCTAATTGCATCGGCAGCGGCGGCGGCGGCCGCTTCTTCGGCGCGGAAGGCCGCCCGGCCGCGCGGCGAGCGCCAAGTTGCAGGCACGCCCACGCCCGCGCCGCCCCCGCCCCGCCCCTTCCCGACCGCAGCCCGCGCCCCCGTCCGCTGCCGCCTACGCCTCGCTCGACTCGACTTGACTCGACTCGCTCTCCTGCCCGGTGGCGGCCGCAGCGCCCGCTTCCCCGCTGGCCCAGGGACAAGGGAAGGAGGGAGTGAAGGAGGGACGGGAAGGGATGGGGAAGGGATGGGTTAGGGATGGGAAGGCAGGCTCAGGGGATGGGAGGATAAAGAGAGGGTAATGGGAGAATGAGGGGGGTGAGGAGAGGGTGAAGGGGGAAGGGATGGGGAAGGGAAAGGATGGGAAGCGTGGGAAAGGGAGGGGAAGTGGAGGGGAAAGGTGGGAAAGGGAGAGGAATGGAGAGGAAAGGGAGGGGAAATTGGGGGAAAGTGGAGAAATGAGTGGGAAGGGAGGGGAAGGAGGGAGGGAAGGAGGGATTCTGGGTCACTTACAATGGACACTCGTCTCGTAAATGGAGTGCACGTTACATCCCGGAGGTGGCCGTCATCCTCCGTCGTCAGAAAGTGAGTGCCAGCGTGAACTTCCACATCTGCTTGCGTCATTTCCCCTCTCCAAGTATCTTCTCATAGCGACGCACCACCCAAGCCGGGTGAATCTCTAAACTCCTTATATTATGACAGTGTAGTACATTTAAATGCATATGTATCAAGCATATACTATACGTAAACACATGTATGCGTGCATTAACTATGTATGAATACATAATACACGAATACATATATATATATATATATATATATATATATATATGTACATGTGTGTACAAATATATCCGCCCTCCCTCCGCCCTCCCTCCGCCCTCCCTCCGCCCTCCCTCCGCCCTCCCTCCGCCCTCCCTCCGCCCTCGCCTCCGCCCTCCCCCTCGCCTCCGCCCTCTCCCTCGCCTCCGTCCTCTCCCTCGCCTCCGCCCTCCCGCTCGCCTCCGCCCTCCCCCTCGCCCTCGCCCCGCCCTCCCCCTCGCCACCGCCCTCCTCCTCGCCCCCGCCCTCCCCCTCGCGTCCGCCCTCCTCCTCGCCTCCACTCTCCCCCTCGCCACCGCCCTCCCCCTCGCCTCTGCGACAACCTCCTTCCGCCTCCACCCTCCCCTCCTCCCCCACCCCGCCTCCACCGCCGCCCCGCAGCGCCAGCCACTCCGGGCGATGCGTCTTGGCCGCAGAGGCGAGAGTGACCGCGCTATCTAATTTGCATGCGCTCGCCGCCCTCATCCTTTGTAAACGCCTGCTATCTCCGCCCGCCGCCTGCTCTCGCCGCGCGCAGGGCCGCCACCTTTCGCTTGCCATTAGCATCTTTTCAGAGCGGCGGATCGCTTCGCGCCGAGTGGCCGCAAAAGTTTCCCAGGAAGCGAGATCTCCGCTGGCAATGCGGGAGAAATTTACCACTCTCCCGGACTTTTTCGCAGATACATAACTCTCAGACTCGGCGTATATATTGTTATAAACACGAGAACTTTACACATGAAACAAAGCTCTCCTTAGTGTAGTGGAAAGCGTGATATTATTCTATTGTCCAAATAATGTTTCTGTAGACTTAACTGCCGGGAGTGGGGGAAAGCCATGTTGTCACTTACTCGAGCGGCACACTCGTCGTCGTTTCTAGCGTCAGATCAGCTGCTGATGCAAACACGTCCATTGTATTTACAGTAGACACTAGTTAATTTGATGAAGTACTGTTACATTAATGTATCGCAGTCCCTTACACTAAACCCGTCAATGCAAGGACTAACGAAACATTTTTGCGTAATACGCGCAAAGTAGATAAATAAATACAGCGAGACGCGGTTTTAGAACGAATATGCATGGATATTATGTAAGATACATAAGAGAGAAGTATAAAGGTCTCTAGTCCGCAGTTCAAATCTTGATCACTAAGAGAGAAGTTTGGTGGAAAATGACTTATCCAGATTTTATCCTGGTATTGCTGTCTGTTCTCCCGCTCTTACATCAAATGCTCGGTGATTATCATGTCATTATCCTTTTTAAGGAATATATTTACGTTTGTTATTTTGTTTAATTATAATGTTTTGGCCTTATTAAAAAGCACACAAAATCTTTTTTAATTTTTAAAAAAATTCGATAAATTCATTATTTAAACATATTTTTGTGTCTGTTTAATAAGGTTAGACAACTATTACAATCATTATCATTTTCTTATATCAATAAGATAATTCATCAAATGGGACCACAGTGAAATTTATTCAGCAGCGAAACATTTTAAAAACATTTTTACAAATTCTTGTAAAAATAATATGTTTGTAGTACATACGCTTTGAAAGTTAATTTTTCAAAACAATTCGTATTTTATTCTATTCTTACATGAATATTACAGTTCATGAGAAATATATATCTTCACACAACGTGATGTACATAATTTTCATCACTTATTTCACAGCAAAATTAATCATTATTACAAGACCAAATTGCTGTGAAGAAATTCGAGGTGGGTTCTACTTTTCTTACCAGAGATCTGCACAGTAAGATGTTTTCCAATGAAGAATGTTCAGTTTCGTTTCCCCCTCGTTTTATAGGCAAACATTTAGTGTGGTACTATGTAAAGTATTACGTTCGTACGTATGATTGCAATCATGAGTAAAAGTAATTATTGTTGAAAACTTACCGTAGAAGTTACAATATACATTACAATGTTTGTAGGGCTGTAATGTCATTATGAAACGGATTGCCTTATGCTATCTTACAACATTCATTGCAAATGTCACTACACTTGGGTTTTTTATTCCTGGGCGCGTGGGGTCTTGTCTTCAGGATGGAATATCTCACGGTTTTTCGCGCCGTTTCGATTGTGCCGCTAGAAGTCGCATGATCGCCAGCACTGCTCGACACAGTCGCGATCATGCGACTCGTGGCGGCACGACGGAGAACGACGCGAAATACCGTGAGATATTCCATTCAGAAGACAAGACCTCACGCGCCAAGAAATAAAAAAAAAGTATATCGTCATTGGTTAAAAAAATTAAAATTTTAGGGAAAAAAATTAGGATTTTGGAAACGAGGAAAACTGCTACCCAATCTTTACTTTTTATGCGAGGTGAAAGAGTTCTACAAGTCATTACTGTCACTCAGATTACCCAATCGCCTACTGATACTGAATAATCTACAAAATAAACCGAAGAAGAATAATCTCTTTCGAAGTACGCTATAAATCTTACAAAGTGCTGCGAATGGTAGAGAATATACGGACATTCTGAGGTAATAAAACTTCCCGTTCGATCCGCATCGAAGAGATGAGTAGTCGCCGGAAAGCGGCAGATAAACCCTGTGGGACATTTTTCGTCCGGGCCGTTGGCGAGAACGGGTCGCCCTTTTCGGGTCCCCCGTTCACGGGATAAGCCGCTCCGCAAAAGCCGGACTGATGCCTCCATAAATAACCGACTTCGAGGGCTGGCGCCTCGGGCCAACCAGCCGCGCAGCTGCACTGGGCCACTTGCGCTGGAATCCCTCTGGAAGGCGGTTTCCAAGCAACTGGATTCATTAGCAAGAAAACAGAACAAAAATTCATTAAAAAATCAATTCATTTGTAACCAGAACCATACAAAACTGGAACGAATTACCTGCAGCAGTGCTGGAGACTTTCCCTCAGAATGTCAATAATTTTTAAATTAGATTAATTAATTTCTTATTTGTTTACAATATGTTAACATTTCAATTGTTTGTATCCTTCTTGCTATTTTATATTAAGGTCAGCTTCAGCATGGTAGGGATACATTAATTTTGTTAAATTGTATTTAGTAACATGTAAATATTTTAATGTTGTTTGATGCTTGTTTTGTGTATTTGTAGTAATTGCTTAGAAAACGCTACCACCACTAGTTTTCCATGTATTCCTAAGCAGCAAAATAAATATTCTATTCTATTCTCGTTCCGCAAGGTCCCTGGCTTTAGTTCATAGAGTAACTAGAATGGAAAGCCTAATGAGCTGGAAATTCCTAATGAGTTGAAATTGCTTTGATATTAAAGCTTTAAAATTAAATATTCTCATTCATTCAGTCCTCCGAGGTGAAATAAGTCGATAAAATAACTTATAAATTCTGAGAAGGTCAATGTTACGGAATGGTCTTGATGCAACCTCTATTGTCTGAATGCTTGAACGAAATGCAACTCGTCGGTCTGGGGGAAACTATGGCGAGAACCTTGGGCACTGGATAATTTAAAGATAATAATTGCTAACAAGTAGCATGCAAAACGTTTTTTATCTCTCTAATGTATCCTATTTAAGAAGGTAATTTAATACATTTAAAATATTAAATGTCCAAGTGTATGGATTGGATTTCATCGTGCTTACGCGAATATAGATTTTTCATGTTGTCAAGAGAGAGTTTATTGGTTTTCAAATGATCATTACTGTTTTTCTATAAAAGTGGCATTATTTAACCTTGCCGCAAAGACCAAATGATATATTTTCTTTTGAATAATTTGTGAATTAGTTGGCTACATTTTCTGTAAAACTCAACGAATTAATGCATGTTCATGAACACAAATGGTACTACTGATAATAATGGAAGAAATCTTTAATACAATTATTTATTTCGCGGTAGTACATTTTAAAACTACAAGTTTTTAGGCCCATTTTTCAGTGCTAGGGATATTAGAATTGGCATACTATTCTCGATGCAACAACAATATAAATTGCTGTAGTAGAGTCACAAAGATTTCTTTTCTAAATTAATAAAAGAAGAATGTATATAAAAACTCAGTGAAAACTCGCATCCATTTGGCAATTATAAAGATATGATATTTCTAATGTTAGAAACATTATGTAAATGATATTTTTAGAAGACCCATCGTCACTTTGCGATTAAAGGTTTCTTAAAGTTTTTATAGACCATCCTCTAATACTACCAGTAGAACCAGCAGCGATTTATCCTTTTAAAGAATAGATAATATGGCAAGAATTCCGAATATTGTACAGGTGAAACGTCAACTTCAACCCCATGACGAATAACATAGCCTATGCGGGGAGAGAGAAAAAGAGAAAGAGTCACAGAGGGAGAGAGAGAGTCACAGAGGGAGAGAGAGAGAGTCACAGAGGGAGAGAGAGAGAGTCACAGAGGGAGAGAGAGAGAGTCACAGAGGGAGAGAGAGAGTCACAGAGGGAGAGAGAGAGTCACAGAGGGAGAGAGAGAGTCACAGAGGGAGAGAGAGAGAGAGGCTTGCAATTTCTCGATTACGACATATTAACTCCTTCCGCGAGAATACCTAAATCCCTGACGCATGCATGAAGTATCGCGCGTTTCGTGCGGTGTGGCGGGGCGGGGCGGGGCGGGGCGGGGCGGGGCGCCTGAATATTAATCAAAGCGGCGTCTGCGGGCGACGCGGGTCTTGCGCTGCGGAGCTTAAGAGGCTGACGACGACACGGAGGGGCGGGGTGTGGCGGGGCGGGGGAGGGAAGGGACGAAGTACGGGCGGAGAGGAATGAGGGAAAGGTACCGGGTGGTGGGTGACAACCAGGACGCGGAGTAGTGGCGGGGTAGGGGCAGGGAGGGAATGCGTGGGCGGGTAGGGGAGGGGAAGAATTGGGGTCAGGGTAGTGGCGGGGAAAGAATGGGGGTGGGGTAGAGGTGGGGAAGGAGTGGAGGCGGGATAGGGGCAAGGTAGACGTTGGGTAGGAGCGGGTAGGGGCGGAGTAGGGGCGGGGTAGAGGCGGGGTAGGTGCGAAGTGGGACGGGGTAAATGGTAAAGAGGGGTGAGGAGGGAGGGCACGTGGGATGGGAAGAGGAATGAGTAGGCGGGGGAGGGGAAGGGAGGGACGAAGTAGGGGCGGAGTGGAACGGGTTAAGGTGGCGGGTGGCAAGGAAAAGCGCGGGGAGAGGCGGCAGAGGAGCGGGGAAGGGTGACGGGGACGGGGAGGGAGTAGTGTAAGGGGATATGGTTGGGGCGGAATGAAAAAAGGGTTAAATGTAGTGGGTGGCGAAGAAGGACGCAGAGGAGTGGCGGCGGAGGAGCGGAAAAGGGATGCGAAGGCGAAGAGGGGTAGGGTAAAGGGTAGGTTAGGGGCGGGGTAGGGACGAGGTGGGGGCGGAGTGGGCAGGGTAAGGGTGGTGGGCGGCGAGGGAGGGCGCGGGGGAGAGGCGGCAGAGGGGCGGGGAAGGGATGCAGGGGCGGGGCGGGGGTGGGGTGGGACGGGAGAAAGGTGAGACGGGGCGATGGAGGGGGCGGTGTGGGCGGTGTGGGGCGGTGATTGGAAGGGATGCGGGGGCAGGGTGGCACGAGGGAAGGTATGGGAAGGGGGCGGAGGAAGAGGCCAGGGCATGGGAAGGGGAGCGGGGGGGGGCGACGCGACGGCGGGGCGGCCTGGATGAGCAGCTCATCCAGGGCAGACGTCGCTCCCAGTGCCTCGATTACGCGCTCTCCGCTGCAGGGCTTAACGAGCTGACAGATGATTACCCGAATAAAATCCTGCGGATTAAGAAGCAGTTCCTCGTAAAAATAACATCTCTCTGCTCTAACCATCTTTCACAAGATAAATTACCACGTTGTTTACGGGACGTAAATGACGAATTATGGCACATTAACGATTCTAGAATGTTCACTGATGTTTTAGACACCTGTTTTAAAAAATGTAATAATAAATATAAATACAAGTAACTTATAAGAGTGTTATCGATGAAAAACTAGTTATTTTATTTTTCATTTATGAGCTATCTGAAAATGAACTGTTTGCACATTACAGATATCAACAAACAAAATGCTATATTAAAATATTTACAACGTAATACGTTCCAAGTGAACCAAGAGATACAGCTGAAAAAAGCCAAAACAACGCATGAATAAAAATGACTTAATAAATAATCAAATACCAACTCCTACTGAGACCAACTGAGAAAATTCCCATCGGGAATCTTTGTATCTTAGGCTGGTTTGTGATAATAATATAACATTTATTCTTTATTTGGGAAAGGAAGTTCGTGAGGAAAGTATTTTAAAACATTGATAAAGATTATGGAGGGCGAAATAAGTCTTAGGGAATATGTAATAAGATTACAAGCTTATGAGTTGAGGCATGTTGAAGTATCTCGCACCAGGTGTGCCCTTTAGGGATGTGAAGAATTTTTCCGTGAGAGACGAAACGTGACGGAATAACAGATTAATTCCAACTTCTCCGTGCAATTGCTTATTTGAGATAAAGCCATGGAGCATTTACGGTGGCACGGAATAGTTTATTTAGAAAAGACTCTGCGCACGTTAGTGAGTCTGAGAACTGTTTTGTGTAGGACAATAATTTATCGCCTTTGGAGGGCAGATTTGCGGTTGATTAGTAGGTTTCTCGTAAAGAGATCTGTATAAGTTTGTTTAGGCGTAGGATGATGTGTGATTTGGAGGTAACTGCGTCTCAAAAATGATTTCTAGGTTTCTGAAAGCTTTATTAAAAAGGTTCATGGGAAGTGTTGAATTGCAGGCGCCATCAATCTACCCCTGAACTGAAAGTGTTTATTGCAATTTGTGAAGTATAAGAAACAAGTGAAGTTTCGTAAAACGTTCATTTCGTATAATTCTCAATTGTTTCTTGCAACTTCAGGTTTCTTTCAAGGAATTTCTCTCGATTATTTGCGATTAAGCCTTTGGCAGCGAGTAAATCAAATTGTACTCAGATTTCGATAAAAAAAGATGAAAAATCGCCTCGACGAAATAGCTACTTCATGTAAGAAACGTGTAAACACCACTCGTTCCAGTAATATGATCATTCTTGTTTCAGCAAAGACATTTCTCTTCTCCATGCTTTCCGTGCGGACCGGCGTAATCGGCAACCGATTTTACGAAATCCAGGCGATCCCAGTTGGAGTCCGTCGTGGTATAAATGAACGAAATATTTCATAAACGATGAAAAATTAAGCGAAAGCATCCGCGCTCGTCTTTTAATGATGCCATAAAAGCGAACACGCGAAATGCGCACAGCCGGGACGGGAGCAGTCGCTAGAGCAGAATCTCCCTCCGGCATTCTTGGCTGCGAGTTGAGTCAATTCAATTCAATTCAATTCAATGATGTCTTGCTTTACGTAGTGATACTTAGGCCATCAAGCCTGATCTTGCTCTTCCGTTGGACCACGCAAAGGGTCCCCCCCGATAAGATGGTAAAAAGTTCCCCTCAACCAAATTACATATGAGTGGTTACACTATAATTCTAACATAAAAATAATATTTTGAAAGGTTCCAAAATCAAAACTTTATTGGGTGATACAGCAATGTATACAAATGTATAATAAACACTAAAATAAATGCAGAGAACCGTTGCAGTCAGTTTCAAAGTATATTGAAAGTCCAGGTGCTTTAAAGGCGGGAAAATGGTTTTTATTTTTTTAACTACAGCCCAGTAATCGGAAAAATCTGAAAAACATACACAACAATTTGTGTGTAAAGAGGAACCTTTGACATTTTTTTCGAGCCTGTTCCAGACTTCTAAGACACAGTAAAAAATATTTCTTGATATTTTTTTTTGAAAATATTTTTTTGTGTTCGAATTTGGGCCTGAGAAAATATTGAAAAATATTTTTCTGATAATCCAAGTTATGTTCTTATTTATCATATTTTTTTCAGTCTGATAAAATAGTGTTCAGTTGTCGAAAAAAATGAAATTAAAAAAACACGTTTTTGGCTGTATAGGGGTGTGGGTGGTAGGACGGAGGCTAAGAAACCTTTCAAAAATATTATTTTTATGTTAGAATTATAGTGTAACCACTCATATGTAATTTGGTTGAGGGGAACTTTTTACCATCTTATCGGGGGGGACCCTTTCGCTACTCTTTCTTCATCTGGTTTAGCAAGTGGTTTTATCCACTTTTTTGTTATCAGGGCTCGGCAATGGATTTTTTTCTTCTGAAAATCCGCCGAATTTTCGGGCAGTATTACATAACTTTCTCCCATGTATACGGGAAAGTAAAAATATGAATGTCAGCGTTTTTAATAAATCTCACAAGAATAACGTATAGGCGGGAGCAGAGTTTTCATTACATAATTCTCTAGATGTTCACTCATTTCTGTGAGTCGAAATACATGATCTGATTTTTTTTAAAATTCCATCTCTCGTCTATTTTTATTCACTATTATCGGATAACATTTCCTCTGATATTATAATTTTTGCGGGCGCCGTTCCTCTTCGTAGAACCCTAATAAAATTGCACCAGCCTGCGTCACGCTTCGGGCGAGCAAACTGATTTAAACTTAAAAGATTTATGAAGATCGAAAAGCGCCGATGTGAAGATAGGATCCAATTTTTTGCCGTTAATCCAACTAGGGTGCTCCAGGAAAGATAACGAGATAAAAGGTGCTGCACAGTGGACGAAAAAGGACTTTACCATAGAAAGTTTTTGCTCTTTATTTTAGTGTAACAATATCTTCTCAAAGTTATTATTAACCTATCTTCGTCTTTCAAAGCATACTAGTAGAAATATATTAATTAGTGACTATTTTATTTCATTACGAAGCATACTTCATTTGAAAAAGTCTTTCATAAAGAACTATTATTGCTACAAGAACACATACATCTCGTATTGTGGTAGTGGTTACTTAGTTTTATGACATTGGAAATTTTGCCCGATTAGGCATCACTAGAAAACCTAACTCAACGGAACAAAGAGGTTTGAAAAATACAAATATTTATTGTTGTTTTAAAAATACAAGGGAGTTAATGGAAATGGCTTTCTCTCGTTGAATTCTGCGTGTTAAGTTCTGTTATTATTTTTAAAAAGTGGACACAAAATTAAATGATTAATTTAGGATATTTTTTTCTGAAAGTATGACTATCTGAACCACGGCTTGACAGCCCGGTAACCAGTTTAATCATAGATTTGTTTTTCTTTATATTTATAGCAGATCAGTCGCCGTTTCTTAGGGTGAAAGTCACGTGTTTAGATTTTGTTTCGTCGATTTGAAAGTGACAACGAGAAAGACACGGATTATAGTTCCTATGTGATTTTATGGAACTTCATATGCTGCATTGCAATCTTCGCATTTATGAAACAATCATTGATACGCACAACTGCAGTCGTAAGCGATTGCCACTGGAGTCCCTTCTCTACTTAGCTGAATCTATGTTTTTTTAACAAGAAAATATTTTCGTCAATATTTCCAACTTCCTTTTGTGTGGTCTTATTCAAGCATTGATAACTATATTTTTTATTCGTTACATCATTTTGCGTAACATGTCTCTTCACCCAATTGAGCATATATTGGAGTAATCGTCCATTAAGTTACGTGTAGTTTGTCTCGTCACGTCGCAGTCAGTCGGTGCCTTTCATCTCTTCGGCCAGGGGCTCGGCGCCTTCAGTAGTCGGAGTTCCCAGACGGTCACCCAACCGGGAACCCGTGGTGTCTCGAATTCCTTAACTTCCGTGACTTCGCGGAGCGTAGTCAAGCTGCCGTCTATCGACGGCAGTAGATTTTATCAATAAATACGATAGTTTGTGAACTGTACGTAGTTTATAGATTGATTAGATTCCAGGCGCGTTATATGTTAAGGTAATTAGTCCCATAAGAGCAATGCAGGATTCTTCTTTGTGAGGTAGTGATCTTTCCCGGCTGAATGGTGAGATCCAGCGCCGACGTACCTGTCGGCAAGCGGGGTTTCCCTAACCAGATATCTCCCACCAGCAGGGCACCACCCCAGGCTAAGCTCCCGACCGGTCTCCCGGCATGTCTGGTGGGTAGCAAATTTATGTCTCTGTGTGCAAGTAAGGTGTGAGGATAGTACAAGGTAGAGGAAGGAAAGATCGCGCGCGGTTCGTGGTCTGTTAGAGTACCGCTCCGGCATTTTCCTGGTGATGATAGGAGAAACCTCGGAAAACTACCCATCAGAGCAGCCAGCTGCAAGAATTCTCCTCAAACAGCGACTGAATTCGATATAGCTCTCTGTCGAAAATCCTACCACCGCCGGAAATAGTTTATAGATTAAATAGTAATAATATTGATTGTAATGTATCATTATCTTAAAAATAGGTTCCACTGATTTTAAAGACAATTTTACAGGTATTTATCTTTTCATAACATGACTTATTCAGATATTCTGCAGTTTACAAAGTGAATCTACCGGTGTCCAGACCATGGACGCATGCTAATAGTAGATTAACATAACTGAAAGATTCTGTCGTGGCTTTGCAACCATGTTTAATCTACTCATTTGTTTATGCTCCCCTACTTCTGATATAATTTTAATGATACAAAAATTTTCAATTTTCTTATTTATGTATATTATGACGTCAGATCAGTTGTTTGGGTTTGCGTCTTTATGAGTGGCTTTCATACATGAATTAAGTGATTATTGTTTTGCCTGATGATGGAGACGCAGTATGAGCTCCGAAACGTTGTAAACCGCAGAATATTTGAATAAATCATGTTATGAAAATATTAATATCTGTGAAATTGTAATAAATGTGATTATCCACAAAATCAGTGGAACCAATAATTTATAGATTAAAGCAACAGTTTACAGCCACGTGCACAGTGGGAGCGAGCTCCTGCGCCGTGCCTCGTCTGGGGCAGCGCGAGCGTCTCTTGGAGCGGGGCTGCTCGGGTGAGGGCGCGGCGGTCGCCGCTGCCCGCGGGCGGTCTTCGCCCCCGCCCGCCCCCGCCCGCCCTCGCCCGCCCGCGGCGCCCAGCGCCCGGCGCCCGGCGGCGCCCTGGGCGGGGCAGGTGGCGGCGCGCGATAATTAAAGTTTTCGGAGGCGCCCGCGAGGGGCGGGAGGGGTCGCTGGCGGTGACGGCCAGCGTTCAACTTGCGGCTGAAGCCCGGCTCTGAAAGCGGCTGAAGGGGGCGGGGCCGCAGCGCCAGGGCTTTTGCAACTCTCCGTCCAAACCGGAGACGGTGCTATGGGTTATTTCACGTAAGATATGACCCAGAACGCAAAAAAAATACCAACCTCCCGGAAATCACCCGCCATTCTTACTGCATTGGCTTAGGGACTTTTGATTACAATTTAAGTTGGAGAAAGTAGGTGCCAACCCCAACTGAAATACCCAACGTAATGGAAGTATTGTAGTCAGGGACTTTTCCTTGGCTGGCAACTGGTACACGTGCGTACAAATTAACTTCCTGCCAACTTCAAGCGTTTGAACCCTGCAACACGTCGTGTGGAGATACTGAGGTTATGCAAGCGAGCAGCATCCCGCACTTGCTCATTTCAAAATCGTTTTCCTTGCGTTTCCAGTGCGTGATTGGTTTCGGAAGGGAACTTGAATTGTGTTTTCGATTGACATTTGTAAAATATGTCTTCAAATTCGAGAAGCAATTCTCCAATTAAGCAGAAAAGGAGGTGGATATTATCGAGTGGTGAAAGGCAGGTCCTTCTCAACGTTTATAAATATAAGAGCGAGAAAAATTCTCGTAAAGAAGTGCAACTTCCTGAGAGCAGTGTCATTGCCAAAGTGGCTTTAATTGTGAGGGTAAGCTATTAATTTCACAATAATTATTTACATTTTATTGCATGCCAGAATGTTTTCATGATGAACATGTGTATGTGAATCATAATTTTTTAAAATTTGATTTGTACTGTTGTCTTCGCACATAGTTTTTTATTATATAAAGCTTCACTCTTTTATATAGACAGCATAATTATTATCCTTTATTACTGTTGTTATTGTACATTTCCATAAAAACATGAAAACGTATTTAGAGTTCTTATGTTTTTATGCTAATGTACAATAACAACAGTTATAAAGGATAATTATTGTGTTGTTTATATATAAAAGAGTGAATCATAATTATTTTATTGAAATATATCACTATATTACAGAGACCTTATATAACTTTGGCAAGTCTTATTAAGTATTATAAGGCAGAAAAACCTATTAGAACTCCGAACAAGAGGAAGCGGTCACAACCTGTGAGAGATTCAATTGATGGCTTTTCTAGAGAAGCTATTGCCAGGTATATTTATCAGGAAGCTGATAATGGTAAGAGATTTTGTATTTAGAGGAATGATGAAGTATGTGACTCACTTTTGAAAGACTTTCCAAGACCAATTCATTTTGCAACAGGCAGGAGACTCTCACTTCAAGAGGTATGGCAGTATGTAAAAGAAATTATGATACTTTCTTATTCAAAGGGTTGTGCACAACATTGTACAGAATAATTAAGAAATTGCGTTTAGCATGGAGGAAAGGAGACCCACATATTTGTAATTGTGAGACAAATGAAATTATTGTAAAGAGGTTGTATTTTGTGGCAGACTACATGAAAAATAAGAGAAGTGAAAACCCAAAGACTGTAGTGTATCTAGAGGAGACATGGATCTATATAAATGGTAAAAGAGACCTTTCAAAATGGTTATATTACTTATGTGTAAAAATTATGAGACAAAACTATCTTTTCCAAAAGGTTCAACTACATATTCAAGGCTTCAACCAGGCACCAGTAAAGGAATAATTAAGAGACCAGCAGAAGGAAGGAGGCTTCGTACCAGGTTTTGTACCAGGTACATGTGTTTTGATTTTTCATGACATTATGTACAAACTAAGGCATGTATACGAGTTGTGACACTTTGTAGGTGCTGGTCTGATTTTTGCTACTGACCTTAAAAGGGGGCAAGATTATCACAGAGCAATGAACAGTTGTACTTTTGAATCCTGGGTTAAGAAACAACTGATTCCTGGCATTCGCAATTTAAGACCATGCATCATTATCATGGACAATGCTTCTTACCATTCAAGACAGGTAGAGAGGAATCCAACAGCAAAGTGGAGAAAGGATCAATTGATTGTAAGCTTCAGAAATGAGACGGAACTATTTTTTACATAATGAAATAAGTAATGTAACCAAATATAACATTTCATTATTATTTTGAATTACCTTTCTGTTGTATCAGTGTAATAAAATTTTTAAGTATCCACCTTAAATATGTTCAAATATATACATTAACACTTGTGATAAATATATAACTGACCATCAATATGTTGATAAAGGTATGTAGTTGATGACATGTTGGCTGCAGAAGGGCACACAGTTTTGAGACTGCCACCATATCATTGCAAATTCAGTCCTATTGAACATGTGTGGGGCATTTCAAAAGCATACTACAACAAAACTGTATGTGGAAGGCCAGGGCAAGGAACGGAGAGAACAAAAGCTGTGTGGAATGAGGCAATAAATCAGGTAATGTTTTCAATAAATCACTATTAGAAAAACAGTAAATATATTGCAACATAATTGTAATTTTTTAAAAAGTAGTTACAACAGGAATCTAAAAAATTATGTAATGCCTTTAATAGGTCACACCAGAAATGTGGAAAAATTCAGTGGCACATGCAGAGAAAATTATTTAAGACTACTATGAAAAAGAGGCAGTGGAAGATTATGAAGGACTTGTAATAAATCTAAGTAGTGCAAGTGGAACTGACACAGCAGAAGAAGACACAGGAGAGGAACAAGATCCAATTCCATTAGAGCCAATACCTGGAACATCTGCAGTGCGACAGTCCTGAAAGGGTTTTCAGAGATTTACCTCACAGAAACACCTGACATTTTAAGCAACCATCCATTATCGTTGAAGTACATATAGGGCCCCACTGTGCTATGGAAAAGGTATTGCTTGAATTTACTCGATGGTTAGTTTCTGGTAATTGTAGGCAATTAAATTAATATTATTACATTACAGTCAAATGTTCCAGACAGTGTTTCAGTTAGTGTGTTTGGTTCGAGCTTGGCTGCAAAGTGAAACGAGTAAGTACACATTAATGAGTTTGGAATAGAAGTGATAATCATGTTAAATATTTACTTCTATATTACAGATGTGCCCACAAATTAAAAACTTATACCCCCTTAAAGCAATCACCACAGATAAGTTAATGTGATAAATTGGGCCACACTGTCCTGCAGAAAAGGTATGCTTCAATTTACATGATTGTAAGTTGGTGGTGATTGCAGGTTATTAAATTAAAATTAATACTTTACAGTCAATTGTTCCAGCCAGTGTTTCAGTCTCTCTGTTTGGATTGAGCCTGGTTGCAAAGTAAATCAAGTGAGTATGAATTTATGAGAATGGAATGAAAGTGATACATTTTTTTACTAATGTGCTCAATGTTACAGTTGTGCCCTGAATGAAAAAAACTCCTGCCTCCTCAGAGCAACCACAAAAGTATAGTTTGTGATCAAGTTTGGCCTCACTGTGCTATGGAAAAGGTATGCTTGAATTGACACGATTGTAAATTGGTGGTAACTGCAGGTTATTAAATTAATACAATTTCTTTACAGTCAATTGTTCCAGCCAGTGTTTTAGTCTCTCTGTTTGAATCGAGCCTGGTTGCAAAGTAAATGAAGTGAGGATGAATTGATAGATTGATTATGAGTATCATATCCTGAATGAACTTTTACCTTCTGATGTAAACCAAAGAAACTATTTAAGTGTACCATTTAATATACCATTAGTTCATCACTATTGTTTAACCGTTAGTCATTTTCTTTTACATCATTTTCATAGTACAAGTAATCATTACTGTTCAGACTTAAGATTTTTTGTTTAGTTGAAGTACAGATGCTAAGTGCTTTAAATGAATAAACGTTAAAGTTTTGAAATGTGAAAGAAGTGTACATTACTTTACTAAATGTTTCAGATATACAATAATGGAGTTCTGAAGATGCTTAATTTTATTAGATGGTTTGTTGAAATGGAAATCAGTTATGTGGTATTAGTGAGTACATATTTCAATATATTATTTGGCTTGATAGAGAGTATTGCTTAATGTTTACGATTGATGCACTATTCCATTTTGGCTATTAATATTTCATTTTAAGTGAATGTTCAATGGTTTTCTACTAATTTTTGTAAATTTTATTGGTTTTTAGGTTTATATTATTGTCATGTTATATTTTGAATACTTTCATGTGAAGCAAATGTTCTTAGCATTCTGGACAATTTGGTTTTCCGTTTGTGTCAGGAGTTTTAAGTAATATAAAAGTTAAGTATCAAGTTTTTCCTATTACTTGTGGTAACGTTCTTTTTAATTTTCTTTAAAAAATATTCTCAAGAACATTATTTGCTCAAGGAATTTATTAAAATAAATATTTGTTTTTATAACAATTACATGCCTATTTATTGAATTTATCCGGATTGGACATTAGATACTGCATTAATTATTCTATGTTGCAGGGTTGCTGTGTTTCACAGAAGATATTTCATTTTCTAATAGGATTCAATTGCATTTTTATGTATATTATTTATATTATTCATTGATTTATTTTATGTATTTTTGTTAAATTGTAAATCTCTTATTATTTTGACTAGTGTTCCTACATGCATGCTAGAAATTGACCTTCAGTCGTCTTCATGATCGGAGGATGGGTATGCTATCAATATATATATAAAATTTTCAAGTAGTTAATTTTTACGGTCAGCCAAATTTCTTAATGCTGATTTTTAATGTTAATTTTTTTAAATTCAATTGAGAATTAACAATATTTTTATTCATTTTTTTATATATATGGTAGCATACTTATTCCTTTGTTTTCCCTGGTTTTCCGCTATCTCTTAAGGTAAATACCAGGATGTTTTGTAATGTTTGTAAGCCCAGGGGCATTAGGCTCTAAAATTGTTGTAAAAATTCAATAATTGATGTGAATATAATTTGCTGTGGACCATTGGTGTTCAAGAAATTTTAATGACTGTTCCTTGCAATTTGTCATCAAATCTGATCACCCATGGTGCATAAGTTTATTCTTTATTGAACCTTCAAATTATATCAAGTCATATATCTGATTTATTCTATTTTCACAAATTCAAACATTTGTCATTTCTGTACAATGGATTTCTTCATTCCTTTGATATGCTTTGATTGTGGTCATATGTTGATGTTATATACAAAAAAAACCATTAGGATTCAAAAATATCTAAGTTCAGTGAAAAATAGTTTTATTTCACTACTTTGTGTATTGTTTGAAAATTAAAGTTATTTTTGAGTATTTCATTTCATCTTTATTCTATATATCCCCCGATTTTTGCATAGTTTCATTTTTGCTAGTTTTGTAATAAAATAATCTATTATTTCATTTATTCTTCAGTTTCAAAAATATTTTATTCTGGAAATTAACATAATTTTAAAATTACCAGTAATTTATTTAATGAAATGTATTATATTTAATTTTAAAATAATAATAATTACAATTTCATGAGTAAAATGTGAAATTTGCTATTTATAAGTCAAAACAATATTAATAGTTATAATTTCAGCAAATCTGCATTTCTGAAGGACACTACGTTCATTTAAATACGCCGCGTCGGTATCCTTCGTGCACTTTCGCGTTTCATTTCGATGAGGTTGGCAGTGCCGAAACTCCGCCATGTTGAATTTTTAGGGTCTTTTCTTACGTGGAGACACCCATACTACAGGAGGCGCTAGTGTCACCGGGTACAGCTGCAAGTTAGGCTCGCCAACGTCCGCACATAAAAAATTGTATGAGTTCTGAGAAACACGAAAAATGTCTTCTAAATTGTCAATTATTAATAATATATACATAAGGGTGTTCGAGGAGGAAACATCGAAACTTCGAAAATAAGCTCTTAAGACATTTCTAAGCATATTTTGTCAATAAACTACATGGATATTCCAAATGGTTGAGCCGCAATAAGCACTCAAAAGTTGTTTTGAAAAATTGATTTTCAGGCAAAAATTTGCGTTATGGAAGCATATAAACGTTCCAGAAACATGTAAATAGTTTATTATTTACAAAAGAAGTATATTGGTTCAGAAAGTAATATATTGGTTCAGAAAGAAAAATTAAGCGAGAAATAAAAAAACACCCAAATTACACAATCCGACTCCTTTTTTATTTCTCGCTTATTTTTTTGTCTGAGCAAATATATTCATTTCTTCTGTAAATAATAAACAATTTACATGTTTCTCAAGTGGGTATATGCTTCCATAATGCAAATTTTTGTCTAGAAAGCATTTTTCAAACCAACTTTGGAGTGTTATTGCGGCTTAACCATTTGGAATATCCATATAGTTTATAAGAAAAAATATGCTTAGAATTGTCTTAAGAGGTGATTTTCGAAGTTTCTACGTTTCTTCCCCGGACACTCTTTATAAGAAACCGCTGAAGAAAGCGCGAACATCGACGCAATCTTTTGTAACATGACGCGCCAGCTTGCGTCTCGCGAACCAACGCAGCAGCCACGCACGTTTGAAGTGTCGTTGGCAGCAGTTCGTACTTCAGTTCCTGTGAGGAGGTGCTAGAGGAGATCCCGCCATTGTAATGGTCTCCACCACGCTCTAGGGAGTTAAAAGGCCCTGGGTGAGGGGCCGCAGGGCGTGGGACGGGCTGCGACCCGTGAAGTGCTCGCTCGCAAGGGTTTCTGTAGACGCCCGTTTAGGGAGACGACACTCAGTTAAGACCAAGGGAAGCGAACCCAGGAATTCAAAGATGCGAACTAGAGGGACGACAGTCCAGTGAAGGGGTTATCGGAGAAAGATTGCTTTCTGAAGATGCCGAAAAGACAAGGACGAAAGCAGTAGGTGGTCGTCCATAAATTACGTAATGCTAAAGGAGGATGCGAGGAAGAAGTGTATGGAAGCGATACGCTGCGTTACATTAAGATAGGGAAGTGGGAGATAGATAAGGGGGAGAAAGGATATTGAAAACACTCGAAATTTGCGTTATGTAATTTATGGACTGCCCGTAGATAGTGATTATATTAATTCCTAATGTGGTGTTAATTGTAAAGTAAGAAGGTGGAGAGAACGAGGCGGTTAGGGTGCGCAGCAACAGTATCTGAGATGAAATTATATCAAAATTATTGTATTATTATTGTGAATTATTTCTCGGTCACTTTAATATAAATCTCTCTGTAAATACAGTAGAAATTGTAATGGCTATACGGTACATTGAAATCCTATCGTCTGCAGCATGGATGTATGGTAGATGAAGGAGCACACGTGCATCTCACAAAGGATCGAATTCAAGTGTTAAGCGATTGCTTCTGGTGTTAGCGACTATTGTCAGGGTAGGAGTAGCCAGCGCATCACGCTAAACTCCGCGAACATGGAGTTGTTCTCCACTTCTTTCTCGGTGCCGGCGTTTAACTTTAAATGAAGATGACGGACAGGGGTGAAGTTGTCCCCAACATCTGGACCCCACTTTCACAACCCATAAAATATTGAGGACTTCACCTCGACACAAAATTAACCTGGAAAACGCATATTGATATGAAAGTTAAACAAGCAAGAAATAAATTACCCCAACTCCGGCCACTAATCAACACACACAAATCCCTGTCATACACAAACTCAACAAGAATGTATAAAAAATATGATAAGGCCACTTGTGCTCTACGCATGACCAATATGGACAAATACAGCCCCATAAACGTCAATAAAATCCAAATAATTCAAAACATTTTTCAGATTAATTACAAATGGCCCCTGGTTCACAAGTAATACACAAATTCATTCTGAATTAAACATCACTACATTAATAACCAAATAGCCCATAACATCACACAATTTTCACCAAAACCTAAGAGACATACCAGGAGCATCCCACTTCAAATTAGAAAATAAATCCAACCCACACTCGAATAAAATACAGATTCTCGTTTGAAGCATTTCTCAAAATATTAGCCAACCACGATACATAGCCTCCAGGTTCTCTCCTAGAGTATCTTCAACGTTTAGAATAAGGTAGCTTAGATATGTTAACTAGCGTAAGTCAAACAGTAATCTGTAAAGAGATCACACCAAACGACATATTCCATCTAGAACAAATAAATGTGTTTACAAAAAAAAGGGTGAAGCTTTCCAATGACAGCATTACGTCTTGAACGTCCGCCGAGTACTAAACCAACGACGAGGGGATCAGCATCAGCGTGTGCCAGGGCGAACGCAGGTTGACGCCAGCAGGAACTTCTCAGTTCTCCGCGTACGTAAACGTTGACCGTTTCATCACCAGCATCCGATGCTGGCTCGACCACTCAAACGTCTAACGTGAATGCACACCTCTCGCATCTCTTCTGCATGATCATCGCAAGCTGCAGATACATCCTCTATCGCTGTCTGACACACACATTTTCCATCCAGCTTTATGTAACATAAAAATTAATAACTCTCTAATACAATTTGGAAAGTGTGTGAAAGTGGTTTGGTCGCTGCTTGGTAAGTGCACGAAGGCATATCTAGAAGACTGAAATTGTCCTGCAAATATTGAGGAAAATATTAACAAATTAATGATGATGGGGTCCAAAAAGACCCCAGATATGGTACGAGGGCTGAAGTGCTGGTCTAGGAGCTTGTCTCACTAGCTGATAACAAGACATTTAGTGACTGAGATATATAATTATCTGGCGATGTTGCCACACTAACTGTTTCTGTACTGCTGTGAATCGTTTTAAGATTTTCAACTGAATATAAATTGTATTTTTTTTGCAGAGATTATTAAATTATTTCACTTTTGATGCTGAAATTGCTCAGCTAGCTCCCTAGGAAACCACAATCATCTCATTCTCGCGGAATTCAGAATGTCACTTCGAAGGGGCAAGTAGAAGGGCCGGAAGTTATGCATTTTGCCAATCAATGTACAGTGAAATCAATATACAATCGCCCATAAAGAAGTTATTACATTCATTTAAACATGTAACATTTGCCCCTAGTTTCTAGACCACAAATGCACCGATGATCAGCAGGCCACGTTCTGCGAGTGTCAAAGAGTTTTCATGTAGTTCCTGCCGAATATCTAAGCACGCGGGGTTACCTAAAAATTGTGTGAAAATGACCCATGAATAATTTCATTTAACTCCATTACTTGGAATTTATTCACTTTTCTTCATTACACTTCCATTGGAGACGGTGATAATTTTTTCTTTCTTTCCATCCCCTAGAAGTCTGCAATATTTATTTTGACACCATGCACGAGCATAAATTTATGCACTAAGCTCATTTATTATAATGATCCACATACAGGGTCAAATTTAGGTATTGCGAGATCCCCGTCCTCAGGAATTGGGTATCCCTAAAAAAATCCAGCAAATTTACTTAAAACACTAAGTAGCGCATGTTTTCGTGATCTTCATATTATTTATCAAATATTTCAAAATAATTTTTATTTTTTTAATACAAACTTTTTAGTCTAGGTGTCATCCATAAATTTCGTAACACAATAGGGGCCATCCATAAATTACGAAACGCTAAACGGGAAGGGAGGAAATCTGAGGCAGCGTTACACTGCGTTATATAGAGCCCACCCCCATCTCGATCAGGTTTTTGTCCAGTTTCCCTGATCCATTGAGCAAATGCTGAGATGGCCCCTTGTTTTGCATCTGGACGTAAATGTAGCTTCTCTGTGCGCACGTTTTGTTGAGCACTCATTTTGCTTGTAGTTCATTTACAGTTGAAATTGATTTTCTATAACTCCAGAAAAAAAACATTTTTCAAATACTTTTATTTTCTAAAAAAATTATTTTCTAAATTCATTTTTTTTGTTTTTTTTAAATTCTGGCCCTCAAGAAAATGTGCGCAGATAAATTTCTTTCCCCACACGTCAAATACAGTTTTTACTGTTTTTTGACAAATAAATAAATAAATAGGGAAGTGCGTTACAAGGGGGAGGACAGTATTGAAAATACTCGAAATTTGCATTACGTAATTTATGAACGGCCCCATAGTACACAATTTGATTAATGATTATTTTACACATGCAGAACATTTTTATATTTTTTGGAATATTTTTGACATTGCTGTGCGTGAAGCTCACGTTGGTGGAGGGGACCCCTAAGCCAGCAGCTGTTTTGCTTGTAGACAAATCCGGCGCCGCCCCCACGCACCTACACGCGTGCGCATAGGTCACATTCTGCCGCATTTCATAATCTGCCTCGTGCAGTTTCTACTAAGCTAGTAATGCTAGTAATAATAACGATAGTAATAATATTCCATATAAGAGAGAAAAATAATGCACAGGGAGAAGATGAAAGTGTACTGGAGGAACAAGCAAGAAGGATAAAGGGAGAAGCAATGAAATTGGTGCGTGGTACCAAGATGACCCAAACGAAAGAAGAATATTCCATACACAACATGACTGAAATCACACACACACACACACACACACACACACACACACACACACATACACACACATGTCTACTTCTTAGGCTTCTAGCACATAATTAACTCCCCTGGGAATAAATGATTCAAATCTTACTGTATTTTCCCACAAAAGACGTTTTTATGCCAATGACGAATGATGGAATTGATTTCTGTAATTTATTTATTTGGAGCGTTGAAGTCAAGAATGAAGTAATCAATTGTTGACATGCAAACTTCAGTTATTTCTACTTCATTATTTCGAATCGATGGTCTGTGGTCAATATCTTCTTTCAAAACAAGAATCAATATCAACTCATGGTGCTAAAACGGCACGTACTTTCACGCAAAATTACGCGATAAGTATTTACATTTTAGAAAAATTGCACATTATTTTATTTCTAAATCTATTTTTAAAGAACAGACTTCATTAAGGGAAAAATATCTCTCTTCATAATTGTTGTTGTACAAAGACGCCGAATAAATTTTGATATTTTAAACAGAGTTTTGGACGAAAATGAGATCTGTACCATTCTTTTAAACGTTCTTTACATTATCCAACAACAAAATTTAATTAAAAACGATAGAGCCATTTTTTTAAACTTTTGAGAATGTCCCAGGGGTATCATGTCAAGTACCCCCTAAAATTAAAATATCGATTTCAAATTCAAGGGGCAGTGATCACCCAGATCGATTGAGGAATTTTGGAGGAAATCGGCTAAACGGTTTAGCCGCTAGCGTTGTTCACACACGGACAAACAAACAAATGATTTGCGGCCATTCGATTTTTTTCTATCAAAGACCCACAAAACATGGATTCGGGCTACACCACTTGTTAGAAAATTTGTATTTTAAAATTTAACAACTGGATTTATCAATTTTTACCAGGGCTCTATAATAAGTTCTCTGCCGAAAATTCGTAGTTTTTTCGTGCAGCATTGCATAACTTTCTACTGCGTAAGCAGTAGTGAGAAAGTAAGAGGAATGAATTCCATGAATTCAATACTTGATAAATATGTTAATTTTGAAAAAAAAAAACAAATAAAGATATTGAGAGTCGGACCGATGGCCGAGATAGCTAAGTCAGTGGGGCTGTAGAGATCTCGGATCGCAAGGTCGCGGTTTCGAGTCCCGCCTCGGACATGGGTGTATTTGTGTATGTTTGTATGTGTGTGCCGTCCTTTCACCCCTCACAATAATCTTCATCTCATCTTCTATACCCTGAAGGCTAACAACCCTGGGTGATAAAAATGGGATCTAGCTAAAAGCTGATACCCCCTAATGATGTTTCATGACCTACCACAGAGATATTGTTTCTGAGCCCCGGTAAAGAAGGCAGTAGGCATGTAAGCGTGATCCGAGTCGACCTATTCGCGAACTAGAATATATATGTATATTGAGAAGACAGAACGCAGTAATGAATTGTCGAGTGCAAGTCAGGCTACGCTGTTCGAACTGTTCACGAGACGTGAGAGACAAATGGAAATGGGGCGCAGCGGAGAACAAGAGGCGCTCGGTCGACGCGAGCGCACTCAAGCGGCGCTGACGGGGCGTCGGCGCGTGCGGCGCGCGGGCAAACATGGCGCCTCGCGAAACAATGCCCGTCCGCAGGAGGGCCAGCGGCCGCACGGGATTTACCGCCCAACCGCCGAAGTGGAGTGGAGAGCGCCGTCACACACACACCGCTGACTGGAGGCGTACAAACAAGACGGCGCGAATAAAAATGAAGGCAAGGGACAGAAAAATACAGGAACTAGCGTACCCGTGCGTGATCTCTCGCACGCTGCACCCCACCTTCTTCTTTATTTTGCCATTGCCATATTAAGCCTGTAATATAAAGTTTTCTTCAAGATCCTCTTATCCTCCGTCACTTGTTCTATATGTCACTTTGTAATTGATAACAATATAATACATCCTTTTCAATATAAACTATTGTTATTTAATATTATTATCGAGCAAAGAGGTATACCCATGTAATTCAATCGTGTAGAATATCAAGTAATTAGTAATTTCACACAGAGTTGCAATTCTACAGGCTCTGAACAGGGGGGATAGAATCGAGACGCGTCGAATAAGCAAAAATGTAATAGAATGGTCAAGAACATCTCATTCTATATATTACGGTGTGAGAAACGTTTGGCCTCAAAATGTTAGTTTTTAAATCCCTAGAACGCTTCGTTTGGGAGTTATTGATACATACAGATTAAAAAATTCTTACGTGTGTTACGCGTTGCATTTTACATGAATATTTAGATCCGTTATTTTTAAAATAAATACTTCATATTTTTAAAATCAAAGTGAAATCCGCCACGTCTCTGTGAAATTATTTTTCTTTAGAGACCTCATTTATCAAGATTGGCTGCGTGTGAGAGCCACAAAGGGAAGGTATACTACTGAAATAATATAGGAGACGATGGGAACCCGTATCACAGGAGTATTACGGATTATCATGTGTATTTAAGAGGCTCAAGTACGCAGTGAAAACGCGTCAGAAATATAATTGTGTTTGTGTTAAAAATGGTAAAATAACATAAAGCGAATACGAAATACAAGTACACATGTTTAAATGACAGTTTCCCTTCAATTTGAATCAATAAATTAATAGATTCTCATTTCTTTTAGAATTTCATTAATTGAGCACGATTTAACGGTGATGTAACTTGTAGAAAATGTACATTATCTGTTTTTATTAATATTAAAATTATTTGCTTATTCGTTCTAACAGAATTTTCGTTCTATAGAATTTTGAAACATTAACTTAAGGTACTAGCACCTGCTGGAAGTATTCCACGATAGGTTGTAATGAAATTAATGATACCAGTTTATCAAGTCTACAAATGATACCAGTTTATCATTTGCAACAAGTAATGTTTTTAAGACACTATAAAGATGTGTTTAAGGTGTGTCTGATCGTGCTTTTAGACAGGGCACCCTTATACAATCGAACTACAAACTAATTTTCCCTGAATATATTACAGTTGAAAAGAGTAGTGGATTCAATAAT
>JAHLJT010004567.1:16864338-16885479 GCA_031308135.1 Acheta domesticus | reverse complement strand
AAACGCTACCACCACGTAGTTTTCCATGTATTCCTAAGTAGCAAAAAAATATTCTATATTCTATTCTCGTTCCGCAAGGTCCCTGGCTTTAGTTCATAGAGTAACTATAATGGAAGCCTAATGAGCTGGAAATTCCTATGAGTTGAAATTGTTTTGATATTAAAGCTTTTAAAATTAAATATCGCATTCATTCAGTCCTCCGAGGTGAAATAAGTCGATAAAAAACGTTATAAATTCTGAGAAGGTCAATGTTACGGAATGGTCTTGATGAACCTCTATTGTCTAAATGCTTGTACGAAATGCAACTCGTCGGACTGGGGGAAAATACGGCGAGAACCTTGGGCACTGGATAATTTAAAGATAATAGTGCTAACAAGAAGCATGCAAAACATTTTTTATCTCTCGAATGTATCCTATCCTTAAATGTATCCTAATACATTTAAAGGATAAATGTCCAAGTGTATGGATTGGATTTCATCGTGCTTAGGCGAATCTAGATTTATCATGTTGTCAAGAGAGAGTTTATTGGTTTTCAAATGACGATTCCTGTTTTTTCTATAAAAAAAAAGTGTCATTATTTAACCTTGCCGCAAAGACCAAATGATATATTTTCTTTTGAATAATTTGTGAACTAGTTGGCTACATTTTCTGTAAAACTCAAAGAATTAATGCATGTTCATGAACACAAATGGTTTTTACTTATAATAATGGAAGAAATCTTTAATACAATTACTTATTTCGCGGTAGTACATTTTAAAACTACAAGTTTTTAGACCCGTTTTCAGTGCTAGGGATATTAGAATTGGTATACTATTCTCGATGCAACAACAATATAAATTGCTGTAGTAGAGTCACAAAGATTTCTTTCTAAAATAATAAAAGAAGAATGTATATAAAAACTCAGTGAAAACTCGCATCCATTTGGCAATTACAAAGAAATGATATTTCTAATGTTAGAAACATTATGTAAATGATATTTTTAGGAGACCCATCGTCACTTTGCGATTAAAGGTTTCTTAAAGTTTTTATAGACATCCTCTAATACTGCCAGTAGAACCAGCAGCGATTTATCCTTTTAAAGAATAGATAATATGGCAAGAATTCCGAATATTGTACAGGTGAAACGTCAACTTCAACCCCATGACGAATAACATAGCCTATGCGGGGAGAGAGAAAAAGAGAGAGAGTCACAGAGGGAGAGAGTCACAGAGGGAGAGAGAGAGTCACAGAGGGAGAGAGAGAGTCACAGAGGGAGAGAGAGAGTCACAGAGGGAGAGAGAGAGTCACAGAGGGAGAGAGAGAGAGTCACAGAGGGAGAGAGAGAGTCACAGAGGGAGAGAGAGAGTCACAGAGGGAGAGAGAGTCACAGAGGGAGAGAGAGAGTCACAGAGGGAGAGAGAGAGTCACAGCGGGAGAGAGAAGAGTCACAGAGGGAAGAGAGAGAGTCACAGAGGGAGAGAGAGAGTCACAGAGGGAGAGAGAGAGTCACAGAGTGGGAGAGAGAGTCACAGAGGGAGAGAGAGAGTCACAGAGGGAGAGAGAGAGTCACAGAGGGAGAGAGAGAGTCACAGAGGGAGAGAGAGAGTCACAGAGGGAGAGGAGAGAGTCACAGAGGGAGAGAGAGAGTCACAGAGGGAGAGAGAGAGTCACAGAGGGAGAGAGAGAGTCACAGAGGGAGAGAGAGAGTCACAGAGGGAGAGAGAGAGTCACAGAGGGACGAGAGAGAGTCACAGAGGGAGTGAGAGAGTCACAGAGGGAGAGAGAGACTCACAGAGGGAGAGAGAGAGTCACAGAGGGAGAGAGAGTCACAGAGGGAGAGAGAGAGTCACAGAGGGAGTGAGAGAGTCACAGAGGGAGAGAGAGAGTCACAGAGGGAGAGAGAGAGTCACAGAGGGAGAGAGAGAGTCACAGAGGGAGAGAGAGAGTCACAGAGGGAGAGAGAGAGTCACAGAAGGGGAGAGAGAGAGAGGCTTGCAATTTCTCGATTACGACGTATTAACTCCTTCCCGCGAGAATACCTAAATCCCTGACGCATGCATGAAGTATCGCGTGTTTCGTGCGGTGTGGCGGGGCGGGGCGGGGCGGGGGCGGGGCGGGGCGGGGCGGGGCGGGGCGGGGCGCCTGAATATTAATCAAGCGGGCGTCTGCGGGCGACGCGGATCTTGCGCTGCGGCGCTTAAGAGGCTGACGCCGCCGCGGAGGGGAGGGGGCGGGGGGGGCGGGGCGGGGGAGGGAGGGAAGGGACGAAGTACGGGCGGAGAGGAATGAGGGAAAGGTACCGGGTGGTGGGTGACAAGGAGGACGCGGGAGTAGTGGCGGGGTAGGGGCAGGGAGGGAATGCGTGGGCGGGTAGGGGAGGGGAAGAATTGGGTCAGGGTAGTGGCGGGGAAAGAATGGGGGTGGGGTAGAGGCGGGGAAGGAATGGAGGCGGGATAGGGGCAAGGTAGTCGTTGGGTAGGAGCGGGTAGGGGCTGAGTAGGGGCGGGGTAGGGGCGGGGTAGGGGCGAAGTAGGACGGGGTAAATGGGTAAAGGAGGGTGAGGAGGGAGGGCACGAGGGACGGGAAGAGGAATGAGTAGGCGGGGGAGGGGAAGGGAGGGACGAAGTAGTGGCGGAGTGGAACGGGTTAAGGTGGCGGGTGGCAAGGAAAGCGCGGGGGAGAGGCGGCAGAGGAGCGGGGAAGGGTGACGGGGACGGGGAGGGAGTAGTGTAAGCGGTTGGCGAAGAAGGACGCAGAGGAGTGGCGGCGGAGGAGCGGAGAAGGGATGCGAGGGCGAAGAGGGGGGTAGGGTAAAGGGATAGGATTCGGGCGGGGTAGGGGCGAGGTGGGGTGGGTAAGGGTGGCGGGTGGCGAGGGAGGGCGCGGGGGAGAGGCGGCTGAGGGGTGGGGGAAGGGATGCATGGGCGGGGCGGGGGTGGGGTGGGACGGGAGAAAGGTGAGACGGGGCGATGGAGGGGGCGGTGTGGGGCGGTGATTGGAAGGGATGCGGGGGTAGGGTGGCACGAGGGAAGGTGTGGGAGGGGGGCGAAGGAAGAGGCAGTGGCATGGAAAGGGGAGCGGGGGGGGGGCGACGCGACGGCGGGGCGGCCTGGATGAGCGGCTCATCCAGGGCAGACGTCGCTCCCAGTGCCTCGATTACGCGCACTCCGCTGCAGGGCTTAACGAGCTGACAGATGATTACCCGAATAAAATCCTGCGGATTAAGAAGCAGTTCCTCGTAAAAATAACATCTCTCTGCTCTAATCATCTTTCACAAGATAAATTACCACGTTGTTTACGGGACGTAAATGACGAATTATGGCACATTAAGGATTCTAGAATGTTCACTGATGTTTTAGACACCTGTTTTAAAAAAATGTAAAAATAAAATATAAATGCAAGTAACTTATAAGAGTGTTATCGATGAAAAACTAGTTATTTTATTTTTCATTTATGAGATATCTGAAAATGAACTGTTTGCACATTACAGATTTCAACAAACAAAATACTACATTAAAATAGTTACAACGTAATACGTTCCAAGTGAATCAAGAGATACAGCTGAAAAAAGCCAAAACAGCGCATGAATAAAAATGACATAATAAATAATCAAATACCAACTCCTACTGAGACCAACTGAGAAAATTCCCACCGGGAATCTCTGTATCTTAGGCTGGTTTGTGATAATAATATAACATTTATTCTTTATTTTGGAAAGGAAGTTCGTGAGGAAAGTATTTTAAAACATTTATAAAGATTATGGAGGCCGAAATAAGTCTTAGGGAATATGTAATTTGATTACAAGCTTATGAGTTGAGGCATGTTGAAGTATCTCGCACCAGGTGTGCCATTTAGGGATGTGAAGAATTTTTCCGTGAGAGACGAAACGTGATGGAATAACAGATTAATTCCAACTTCTCCGTGCAATTGCTTATTTGAGATAAAGCCATGGAGCATTTACGGGTGGCACGGAATAGTTATTTAGAAAAGACTCTGCGCACGTTAGGTGAGTCTGAGAACTGTTTTGTGTAGGACAATAATTTATCGCCTTTGGAGGGCAGTTTTGCGGTTGATTAGTAGGTTTCTCGTAAAGAGATCTGCACAAGTGTGTTTAGGCGAAGGATGATGTGTGATTTGGAGGTAACTGCGTCTCGAAAATGATTTCTAGGTTTCTGAAAGCTTTATTAAAAAGGTTCATGGGAAGTGCTGAATTGCAGGCGCCATTAATCTACCACTGAACTGAAAGTGTTTATTGCAATTTGTGAAGTATAAGAAACGAGTGAAGTTTCGTAAAACGTTCATTTCGTATAATTCTCAATTGTTTCTTGCAATTTCAGGTTTCTTTCAACGAATTTCTCTCGATTATTTGCGATTAAGCCTTTGGCAGCGAGTAAATCAAATTGTACTCAGATTTCGATAAAAAAAGATGAAAAATCGCCTCGACGAAATAGCTACTTCATGTAAGAAACGTGTAAACACCACTCGTTCCAGTAATATGATCATTCTTGTTTCAGCAAAGACATTTCTCTTCTCCATGCTTTCCGTGCGGACCGGCGTAATCGGGCAACCGATTTTACGAAATACAGGCGATCCCAGGTGGAGTCCGTCGTGGAATAAATGAACGAAATATTTCATAAACGATGAAAATTAAGCGAAAGCATCCGCGCTCGTCTTTAATGATGCCATAAAAGCGAACACGCGAAATGCGCACAGCCGGGACGGGAGCAGTCGCTAGAGCCAGAATCTCCCTCCGGCATTCTTGGCTGCGAGTTGAGTCAATTCAATTCAATTGATGATGTCATCATCATCATCATTCAATTCAATGATGTCTTGCTTTACGTTAGTGAGACTTAGGCCATCAAGCCTGATCCTTGCTCTTCCGTTGGACCACGCAAATTTCGCTACTCTTTCTTCATCTGGTTAGCAAGTGGTTTTATCCACTTTTTCGTTATCAGGGCTCGGCAATGAATTTTTTTCTCCTGAAAATCCGCCGAATTTTCGCGCAGTATTACATAACTTTCTCCCATGTATACGGGAAAGTAAAAATATGAATGTCGGCGTTTTTTAATAAATCTCACAAGAATAACGTATAGGCGGGAGCAGAGTTTTCATTACATAATTCTCTAGATGTTCACTCATTTCTGTGAGTCGAAATACATGATCTGATTTTTTTTAAATTCCATCTCTCGTCCATTTTTATTCACTATTATCGGATAACATTTCCTCTTATATTATAATTTTTGCGGCCGCCGTTCCTCTTCGTAGAACCCTAATAAAATTGCACCAGCCTGCGTCACGCTTCGGGCGAGCAAACTGATTTAAACTTAAAAGATTTATGAAGATCGAAAAGCGCCGATGCGAAGATAGGATCCAATTTTTTGCCGTTAATCCAACTAGGGTGCTCCAGGAAAGATAACGAAATAAAAGGTGCTGCACAGTGGACGAAAAGGACTTTACCACAGAAAGTGTTTGCTCTTTATTTTAGTGTAACAATATCTTCTCAAAGTTATCATTAACCTATCTTCGTCTTTCAAAGCATATTAGTAGAAATATATTAATTAGTGACTATTTTATTTCATTACGAAGCATACTTCATTTGAAAAAGTCTTTCATAAACAACTATTATTGCTACAAAAACACATACATTTCGTATTGTGGTAGTGGTTACGTAGTTTTATGACATTGGAACGTTTGTCCTATTAGCCATCACTAGAAACCTAACTCAACGGAACAAGAGGTTCGAAAAATACAAATATTATTGTTGTTTTAAAATAAAAAGAGTTAATGAAAATTGCTTTCTTTCGTTGAATTCTCCATGTTAAGTTCTGTTCTATTTTTAAGAAGTAGACACAAAATTAAAATGATTAATTTAGGATATTTTTTTTTCTGGAAGTATGACTATCTGGACCACAGCTTGACAGATCGGTAAACAATTTAATCATAGATTTGTTGTTTATATTTATAGCAGATCAGTCGCGCTTTCTTAGGGTGAAAGTCACCTGTTTAGATTTTGTTTCGTCGATCTTAAAAGTGACAATGAGAAAGACACGGTTTATAGTTCCTAGGTGATTTTATGGAACTTCAGACGCTGCATTGCAATCTTCGCATTCATGAAATAATCATTCGTACGCACAACTGTAGTCGCAAGCGATTGGCGCTGGAGTTTCTTCTCTACTTAGCTGAATCTACGTTTTATTAACAAGAAAATATTTTCGTCAATATTTCCAACTTCCTTTTGTGTGATCGTATTCAAGCATTGATAACTATATTTTTTTATTCATTACATCGTTTTGCGTAACACGTCTCTTCACCCAATTGAGCGTATATTGGAGTAATCGTCCATTAAGTTACGTGTAGTTTGTCTCGTCACGTCGCAGTCAGTCAGCGGTGCCTTTCATCTCTTCGGCCAGGGGCTCGGCGCTTTCAGTAGTCAGGGTTCCCAGACGGTCACCCAACGGGAACCCGTGGTGTCTCAAATTCCTTTAACTTCGTCACTTCTCGGAGCGTAGTCAAGCTGCCGTCTATCGACGCAGTCGATTTTATAAATAAATACGATAGTTTGTGAACTGTACGTAGTTTATAGATTGATTAGATTCCAGGCGCGTTATATGCTAAGGTAATTAGTCCCATAAGAGGTAATGCAGGATTTTCCTCGGGGAGGTAATGATCTTTCCCGCTGAATGATGAGATCCAGCGCCGACGTACCTGTCGGCAAGCGGGTGTTTCCCTAACCAGATATCTCCCACCAGCAGGGCACCACCCCAGGCTAAGCTCCCGACCGGTCTCCGGCATGTCTGGTGGATAGCAAATTTATGTCTCTGTGTGCAAGTAAGGTGTGAGGATAGTACAAGGTAGAGGAAGGAAAGATCGCGCGCGGTTCGTGGTCTGTTAGAGTACCGCTCCGGCATTTTCCTGGTGATGATAGGAGAAACCTCGGAAAACTACCCATCAGAGCAGCGAGCCGCAAGAATTCTCCTCAAACAGCGACTGAATTCGATATAGCTCTCTGTCGAAAATCCTACCACCGCCGGAAATAGTTTATAGATTAAATAGTAATAATATTGATTGTAATGTATCATTATCTTAAAAATAGGTTCCACTGATTTTAAAGACAATTTTACAGGTATTTATCTTTTCATAACATGACTTATTCAGATATTCTGCAGTTTATAAAGTGAATCTACCGGTGTCCAGACCATGGACGCATGCTAATAGTAGATTAACATAACTGAAAGATTCTGTCATGGCTTTGCAACCATGTTTAATCTACTCATTTGTTTATGCTCCCCTACTTCTGATATAATTTTAATGATACAAAATTTTCAATTTTCTTATTTATGTATATTATGACGTCAGATCAGTTGTTTGGGTTTGCGTCTTTATGAGTGGCTTTTAATACATGAATTAAGTGATTATTGTTGTGCCTGATGATGGAGACGCAGTATGAGCTCCGAAACGTTGTAAACCGCAGAATATTTGAATAAATCATGTTATGAAAATATTAATATCTGTGAAATTGTAATAAATGTGATTATCCACAAAATCAGTGGAACCAATAATTTATATATTAAAGCAACAGTTTACAGCCACGTGCACAGTGGGAGCGACCTCCTGCGCCGTGTGTCGTCTGGGGCAGCGCGAGCGTCTCTTGGAGCGGGGCTGCTCGGGCGAGGGCGCGGCGGTCGCCGCTGCCCGCGGGCGGTCTTCGCCCCCGCTCGCCCTCGCCCGCCCCCGCCCGCCCCCGCCCGCCCCCGCCCGCCCCCGCCCGCCCCCGCCCGCCCCCGCCCGCCCGCGGCGCCCAGCGCCCGGCGCCCGGCGGCGCCCTGGGCGGGGCAGGTGGCGGCGCGCGATAATTAAAGTTTTCGGAGGCGCCCGCGAGGGGCGGGAGGGGTCGCTGGCGGTGACGGCCAGCGTTCAACTTGCGGCTGAAGCCCGGCTCTGAAAGCGGCTGAAGGGGGCGGGGCCGCAGCGCCAGGGCTTTTGCAACTCTCCGTCGAAACCGGAGACGGTGCTACTACAGGAGGCGCTAGTGTCACCGGGTACAGCTGCAAGTTAGGCTCGCCAACGTCCGCACATAAAAAATTGTATGAGTTCTGAGAAATACGAAAAGTGTCTTCTAAATTGTCAATTATTTATAATATATACATAAGGGTGTTCGAGGAGGAAACATCGAAACTTCGAAAATAAGCTCTTAAGACATTTCTAAGCATATTTTGTCTAATAAACTACATGGATATTCCAAATGGTTGAGCCGCAATAAGCACTCTAAAGTTGTTTTGAAAAATTGATTTTCAGGCAAAAATTTGCGTTATGAAAGCATATAAACGTTCCAGAAACATGTAAATAGTTTATTATTTACAAAAGAAGTATATTGGTTCAGAAAGTAATATATTGGTTCAGAAAGAAAAATTAAGCGAGAAATAAAAAACACCCAAATTACACAATCCGACTCCTTTTTTATTTCTCGCTTATTTTTTTGTCTGAGCAAATATATTCATTTCTTCTGTAAATAATAAAGAATTTACATGTTTCTCAAGTGGGTATATGCTTCCATAATGCAAATTTTTGTCTAGAAAGCATTTTTTCAAACCAACTTTGGAGTGTTTATTGCGGCTTAACCATTTGGAATATCCATATAGTTTATAAGAAAAAATATGCTTAGAATTGTCTTAAGAGGTTATTTTCGAAGTTTCTACGTTTCTTCCCCGGACACTCTTTTATAAGAAACCGCTGAAGAAAGCGCGAACATCGACGCTATCTTTTGTAACATGACGCGCCAGCTTGCGTCTCGCGAACCAACGCAGCAGCCACGCACGTTTGAAGTGTCGTTGGCAGCAGTTGGTCTTTGAGTTCCTGTGAGAAGGTGCTAGAGGAGATCCCGCCATTGTAATGGTCTCCACCACGCTCTAGGGGACTTAAAAGGCCCTGGTTGAGGGGCCGCAGGGCGTGGGACGGGCTGCGACCCGTGAAGTGCTCGCTCGCAAGGGTTTCTGTAGACGCCCGTGGAGACGCGGGACGAGGGAGACGACACTCAGTTAAGACCAAGGGAAGCGAACCCAGGAATTCAAAGATGCGAACTAGAGGGACGACAGTCCAGTGAAGGGGTTATCGGAGAAAGATTGCTTTCTGAAGATGCCGAAAAGACAAGGACGAAAGCAGTAGGTGGTCGTCCATAAATTACGTAATGCTAAAGGAGGATGCGAGGAAGATGTGTGAGGAATCGATAAGCTGCGTTACATTAAGATAGAGAAGTGGGAGATAGACAAGGGGGAGAGGGGATATTGAAAACACTCGAAATTTGCGTTATGTAATTTATGGACTGCCCGTAGACAGTGATTATATTAATCCCTAAGTGCTGTTAGAAGTGTAAAGTAAGAAGGTGGAGAGAACGAGGCGGTTAGGATGCGCAGCAACATGAAAGTATCTGTGATGAAATTATATCAAAATTATTGTATTATTATTGTGAGTTATTTCTCGGTCACTTTAATACAAATCTCTCTGTAAATACAGTAGAAATTGTAATGGCTATACGGTACATTGAAATCCTATCGTCTGCAGCGTGGATGTATGGTAGATGAAGGAGCACACGTGCATCTCACAAAGGATCGAATTCAAGTGTTAAGCGATTGCTTCTGGTGTTAGCGACTATTGTCAGGGTAGGAGTAGCCAGCGCATCACGCTAAACTCCGCGAACATGGAGTTGTTCTCCACTTCTTTCTCGGTGCCGGCGTTTAACTTTAAATGAAGATGACGGACAGGGGTGAAGTCGTCCCCAACATCTGGACCCCACTTTCACAACCCATAAAATATTTAGGACTTCACCTCGACACAAAATTAACCTGAAAAACGCATATTGATATGAAAGTTAAACAAGCAAGAAATAAATTACCCCCAACTCCGGCCACTAATCAACACACACAAATCCCTGTCATACACAAACTCAACAAGAATGTATAAAAAATATGATAAGGCCACTTGTGCTCTACGCATGACCAATATGGACAAATACAGCCCCATAAACGTCAATAAAATCCAAATAATTCAAAACACATTTTTCAGATTAATTACAAATGCCCCCTGGTTCACAAGTAATACACAAATTCATTCCTGAATTAAACATCACTATATTAATAAACCAAATAGCCCATATATCACACAATTTCCACCAAACCTAACAGACATACCAGGAGCATCCCACTTCAAATTAGAAAATAAATCCAACCCACACTCGAATAAAATACAGATTCCCGTTTGAAGCATTTCTCAAAATATTAGCCAACCACGATACATAGCCTCCAGGTTCTCTCCTAGAGTATCTTCAACGTTTAGAATAAGGTAGCTTAGATATTTTAACTAGCGTAAGTCAAACAGTAATCTGTAAAGAGATTACACCAAACGACATATTCCATCTAGAACAAATAAATGTGTTTCCAAAAAAAGGGTGAAGCCTTCCAATGACAGCATTACGTCTTGAACGTTCGCCGAGTACTAAGCCAACGACGAGGGGATCAGCATCAGCGTGTGCCAGGGCGGACGCAGGTTGACGCCAGCAGGAACTTCTCAGTTCTCCGCGTACGTAATCGTTGACCGTTTCATCACCAGCATCCGATGCTGGCTCGACCACTCAAACGTCTAACGCGAATGCACACCTCTCGCATCTCTTCTGCATGACCATCGCAAGCTGCAGATACATCTATCGCTGTCTGACACACACATTTTCCATCCAGCTTTATGTAACATAAAAATTAATAACTCTCTAATAAAATTTGGAAAGTGTGTGAAAGTGGTTTGGTCGCTGCTTGGTAAGTGCACGAAGGCATATCTAGAAGACTGAAATTGTCCTGCAAATATTGAGGAAAATATTAACAAATTAATGATGATGGGGTCCAAAAAGACCCCAGATATGGTACGAGGGCTGAAGTGCTGGTCTAGGAGCTTGTCTCACTAGCTGATAACAAGACATTTAGTGACTGAGATACATGTTCACTAACTGCTTCTGTACTGCCACACTAACTGTTTCTGTACTGCTGTGAATCATTTAAGATTTTCAACTGAATATAAATTGTATTCTTTTGCAGAGATTATTGAATTATTTCACATTTGATGCTGAAATTGCTCAGCTAGCTCCCTAGCAAACCACAATCAGCGCATTCTCGCGGAATCCGGAATGTCACTTCGAGAGGGCAAGTGGGGGGCCCGGAAATTGTGCATTTTGCCAATCAATATACAGTGAGAAATTGCCCATAAAGAAGTTATTACATTCATTTAAACAAGTAACATTTGCCCCTAGTTTCTAGACCACAAATGCACCGATGATCAGCAGGCCACGTTCTGCGAGTGTCAAAGAGTGTTCATGTAGTACCTGCCGAATATCTAAGCATGCGGGGTTACCTAAAAATTATGTGAAAATGACCCATGAATAAATTCATTTAACTCCATTACTAGGAATTTATTCACTTTTCTTTAATTGTGCATTACACTTTCATTGGAGACGGTGATCATTTTTTCTTTCTTTCCATCCTCTAGAAGTTTGCAATATTTATTTTGACACCATGTACGAGCATAAATTTATGCACTAAGCTAATTTATTTTAATGAAGCACATACAGGGTCAAATTTAGGTATTGCAAGGTCCCCGTCCTCAGGAATTGGGTATCCCTAAAAAAATCCAGCAAATTTACTTAAAACAATAAGTAGCGAATGTTTTCCTGACCTTCATATTATTTATCAAATATTTCAAAATAATTTTTATTTTTTTAATACAAACTTTTTAGTGGAGGGGCCATCCATAAATTACGAAACGCTAAACGGGAATGGAGGAAATCTGAGGCAGCGTTACACTGCGTTATATAGAGATAGGGAAGTGCGTTACAAGGGGGAGGGCAGTATTGAAAATACTCGAAATTTGCATTACGTAATTTATGAACGGCCCCATAGTACACAATTTGATTAATGATTATTTTACACATGCAGAACATATTTATATTTTTTGGAATATTTTTGACATGCTGTGCGTGAAGCTCACGTTGGTGGAGGGGACCCCTAAGCCAGCAGCTGTTTTGCTTTGAGACAAATCCGGCGCCGCCCCCACGCACCTACACGCGTGCGCTTAGGTCACATTCTGCCGCATTTCATAACCTGCCTCGTGCAGATTCTACTAAGCTAGTAATAATAATGATAATAATAATATTCCATACAAGAGAGAAAAATAATGCACAGGGAGAAGATGAAAGAGTACTGGAGGGAGAAGAAAGAAGGATAAAGGAAGAAGCAATGAAATTGGTGCGTGGTCCCAAGATGACCCAAACGAAAGAAGAATATTCCATACACAACATGACTGAAATCACACACACACACACACACACACACACACACACACACGTCTACTTCTTAGGCTTCTAGGACATAATTAACTCCCATAGGAATAAATGATTCAAATCTTACTGTATATTCCCACAAAAGGAGTTTTCATGTCAATGACGAGTGATGGGATTGATTTCTGTAATTTATTTATTTGGAGCGTTGAAGTCAAGAATGAAGTAATCAATTGTTGACATGCAAACTTCAGTTATTCTACTGCATCATTTCGAATCGATGGTCTGTGGTCAGTATCTTCTTTCAAAACAAGAATCAATACCAACTCATGGTGCTAAAACAGCACGTACTTTCACTCAAAATTATGCGATAAGTATTTACATTTTAGAAAAATTGCACATGATTTTATTTCTACGCCGAATAAATTTTGATATTTTTAAACAGAGTTTTGGACGAAAATGAGATCTGTACCATTCTTTTAAACGTTCTTTACATTATTCAACAACAAAATTTAATTAAAAACGATGGAGCCATTTTTTTGAAAAGTTTGAGAATATCCCAGGGGTTTTATGTGAAGTACCACCTAAAATTAAAATATCGATTTCAAATTCAAGGGGCAGTGATCACCCAGATCGATTAAGGAATTTCAATTTTGGAGGAAATCGGCTAAACGGTTTAGCCGCTAGCGTTGTTCACACACGGACAAACAGATGATTTGCGGCCATTCGATTTTTTATATCAAAGACCCACAAAACATGGATTCGGGCTACACCACTTGCTAGAAAATTTGTATTTTAAAATTTAACAACTGTATTAATCAATTTTTGCGTTACCAGGGCTCTATAATAAGTTTTCTGCCGATTCCATGTCCGAATACGTAGTTAATTCGTAGTTTTTTTCCGAATTCGTAGCTTTTTCGCGCAGCGTTGCATAACTTTCTCTCAACTGCGCAAGCAGAAGTGAGAAAATAAGAAGAATCAATTCCATGAATTAAATATTAAGTTGGGTCGTAATGCATTACGCCCTGAGGAAGGTCGCAGAATGGCGACCGAAACGTCGGCACCTTTGCCATGGACGCGGCGTCACCCGGACAGCCAACTTAATATTGACTCCGGCCGCGGAAGCCTACGCTCTCACATGAATTAAATACTTGATAAACATGTTAATTTTGAAAAAACAACAACAAATAAAGATATTGAGAGTCGGACCGATGGCCGAGATAGCTAAGTCAGTGGGGCTGTAGCGATCTCGGACCGCAGGGTCGCGGTTTCGAGTCCCGCCTCGGACATGGGTGTATTTGTGTATGACTGTATATGCGTGCCGTCCTTTCACCCCTCACAATAATCTTAATCTCATCTTCTATACCCTGAAGGCTAACAACCCGGGGGTGATAAAAATGGGATCTAGCAAAAAGCTGAGCACCCCTAATGATGTTTCATGCCCTATCACAGAAATATTGTTTCTGAGCCCCGGTAAAGGAAGTAGGTATGTATGCGTGGTCCGAGTCTATCTATTCGCGAACTAGAATATATATGTATATATTGTGATGTACCAATATATCATATATTTAGACTAACATTTGCTGTAAAAAGGGGTTGGGTTGTAAGGGTATACAAATGGGAATATACAGACTTAGCAACGCCGGCGTAGTGGTTGGCAAGGTCAAAAAACTGCATTCAGGCCTTGAATATGTGGGGGCGCTGGCTAGACAGAAATATAAGATATTCTGGAATTGGTTTAGAAAGGAATGACTATCGAGAGCGTGGCTACTTGATTTGGTAATAAATGGATGTATTGGCTAAGGGAGAATCGACTGTCTACTTATGACGGAAGTTTGTCGTTTTGTTTAAAAAAATAAGAATGAAGGATAGATACCGAGGCTTTGAGTGATAAAAACGGAGGAGTAAAGGAGTAAATGACATTCTGATGGAGGCCGTCGAGTGGTGCGGATCGCTCGCGAGTTAATATTAGGGGAGTGGGATTTGAAAGTTTGTCGTCAGAATCAATGGTTTTCGGACTCTGAAAGTTGATGTGCAGCATTTAAATTCGCTTGGGACTTTGAAAGTGTTTTCTATATTGCGGTGTGTTTATTTTGAACTTTGAACTTTAATGTTTTACCGCGTAGTTGGGGAGAATAATTGATAATAATTGAGGCAGAATAATTGTCTATACAAGTCAATAAATTGTTAAATTTTCTTTGGGAAATGAAAAGATGATTTTCATTTAGTCAATCACAACTGAAAAGTAGTTAGATATTGAAACGAATTGTTATCACTACAATGATAACAATGCGTTCCTGAGCATGAAGAACGTTTGAACTGCGCGGCAGCGGCCGGCACGCCGACGGAGTCGGGTGCCGGAGTCGGTTCAGTGTAAAGAAGTGAAGGACGGAATCACGGGACGGGCCGGCAGTGGAGCGATGGCGGAGGAATGAAACGGACGATTATGTAGTGTGCGGAAGAAATAGCATGGACAGTAGTGAAATCTGGAACCATCGTGGAGGATAGGCTAAGGGAATGATAAGATAGTGGGGATGGGCATGAAGTGAACTAAAACGGTGATGTTGCTAAAGTGAATAAAAGACAATATCGGCGCGTAAAGATATACACGTGGGCGAGTGCGGAGGAGCGGCTGAACGTGGATTCCCGTGCCTCAGTCCACCCGTTAATGTTTGGTATATGTAGCTGCGAGAACAGGCGGGAACAACGACGTCATCGGAGTGAGCGAGATTAATTATTGGAATATGTTGAAAGTGGTGACTCGGCATTGATAAAGTAACGCACGCGGGCGGACACCAGTATGGCATCGAGTGAATGTAGAGGAACAGCATTAAACAATCGGTTGTGAAACGGAGAAGAAAAGAACTTATTACGGACGGCGGAGGTGAGAAGCATTAGCGGGCAACGCACGGTAGGTCCGTTACAACGGCAGTGGACATCAAGATCTCGGCAGTCGGCGTCGTGCAGGGAAGGCGGAAGAGCATCGACGGCGGGCGGCGAAACGGGCCCCTCCTCACGTCGGCATCCTGCGACCCGAAGAGGCCCAGCACGGACGGCGCAGCGCGAAGCATCGTCCCGTCGGCGGAGGGGCGAACGCGAAGCGGCGCGGTCCGGAGACTGGAGTACTGTGAGTAAGATCGGCCGGAAGAACATTGGGAGAGAGGGTAACTAGACAGCAGGAGACAGTGATCTTTAGTCGAGGCCCCACAGATGTGGGAATTATAACAAATGAGTGAGATTCCAGGGTAATGAAGAGTTTACGAATGGGATGTGATTTAAAATAGGGAAAGGACAAAGTAAATGTTTTTGTGAGCAACAAGAATCACCAATTTTGTATTGTAATTATTCGAGCAATAAAAATTCATGTTTACCCGTACGTTTCCATTGTGAACGTGATTGAATCCGGAGCGCATTCCCGGTAAGAGTCCCTGTCCCCTTTTGTAATAAATATTGTGCAGAGTCAAATCCACGACTCGTTTCAATATATATATATATATATATATATATATATATATATATATATAAAATTAAATTGATTTAACAAATTTAATTTAATTTGTCGTATGATACTTGCGCATTTCCCTATTCCAGTATAAACGGCGAAGCAAGTGAAAAACAGGATTCTTTTCTAATTTTAAGGGGTATGAAATGGGATGAATCGGACAATGAATTCTTATACTATCTTCAGATCTATTTCAGTAGTAAAGACATTATGAATTATATCTCAGGATGTGGAACCTACCAATGCGACAATTTAATAATTTAAAATAATCAATGACGAAATTTACATTTTATGAGTGAGCTCATTCTTGAGTTTCGGGCAATATCTCGCGAACTCACATGGTGGTTTGTAGCCACATATGCAAAACATATACTTCCTTGTTCTCATCAGTAGCACGCTTATTTCTCTTTCGTGATTTAGAATTCCAGTCACCGCTTGATTACAAACGTTGGCACATTCTTACCAAAGTTCTCCGTGATACAGGTTTCCGATTAGGATACCTTTCAGCTTACATTTTCACAGTTCGCTTTGCGGTCCTTCCACATTCACCGTAAAGAAGGATATCGAATTTTTCTACATTCGTAAATTTCATCATATATGCCTATGCTGCAATGAATGTTTTTTAAAGAGTGTAAAAGTTTGTTACAATTATGAACTACAGGTCGTAAATACTTTCATAGGCGAAGGTCTAACATTACAAATTCTCTCGAGAGAACGGAACGCTATGAGAGCAAAGTACGACTGACAATATTTTCGCCTGCCAGAAACCTGTGAAGGAAGGGCGTGGATCATGTGGTTTCTGAGGAAATGTAGAACACATTTTCTTCTACATTTTCTCTCCGAATAATATGAATATTTATATCATTGTATTCGTCTCTTTGAGAACTTTAGAATGATAGTGAAAAAAATACATACTTCCATTTAAAAAATCGAAATTGTGTCGTTATCTCCAAAATTACAAAACTCACAAACATGAAAATTGAATCCCCCATTACTTGCAATAACTTGGCGTAAACCTCATCCTAATACCTCAAACCGTTTCGAAGATCCTTGCTGTGGGCATCTTAGGCGCCTCACCCTGAGAAGCCAGAACGCAGTAATGAATTGTCGAGTGCAAGTCAGGCTACGCTGTTCGAACTGTTCACGAGACGTGAGAGACAAATGGAAATGGGGCGCAGCGGAGAACAAGAGGCGCTCGGTCGACGCGAGCGCACTCGAGCGGCGCTGACGGGGCGTCCGGCGCGTGCGGCGCGCGGGCAAACATGGCGCCTCGCGAAACAATGCCCGTCCGCGGGAGGGCCAGCGGCCGCACGGGATTTACCGCCCAACCGCCGAAGTGGAGTGGAGAGCGCCGTCACACACACACCGCTGACTGGAGGCGTACAAACAAGACGGCGCGAATAAAAATGAAGGCAAGGGACAGAAAAATACAGGAACTAGCGTACCCGTGCGTGATCTCTCGCACGCTGCACCCCACCTTCTTCTTTATTTTGCCATTGCCATATTAAGCCTGTAATATAAAGTTTTTCTTCAAGATCCTCTTATCCTCTGTCACTTGTTCTATATGTTACTTTGTAATTGATAACAATATAATACATCCTTTTCAATATAAACTATTGTTATTTAATATTATTATCGAGCAAAGAGGTATACCCATGTAATTCAATCGTGTAGAATATCAAGTAATTATTAATTTCCACACAGAGTTGCAATTCTACAGGCTCTGAACAGGGGGGATAGAATCGAGACGCGTCGAATAAGTAAAAATGTAATAGAATGGTGAAGAACATCTCATTCTATAGATTACGGTGTGAGAACGTTTGGCCTCAAAATGTTAGTTTTTAAATCCCTAGAACGCTTCGTTTGGGAGTTATTGATAGATACAGATTCAAAAATTCTTACGTGTGTTACGCGTTGCATTTTACATGAATATTTAGATCCGTTATTTTTAAAATAAATACTTCATATTTTTAAAATCAAAGTGAAATCCGCCACGTCTCTGTGAAATTATTTTTCTTTAGAGACCTCATTTATCAAGATTGGCTGCGTGTGAGAGCCACAAAGGGAAGGTATACTACTGAAATAATATAGGAGACGATGGGAACCCGTATCACAGGAGTATTACGGATTATCATGTGTATTTAAGAGGCTCAAGTACGCAGTGAAAACGCGTCAGAAATATAATTGTGTTTGTGTTAAAAATGGTAAAATAACATAAGCGAATACGAAATACAAGTACACTTGTTTAAATGACAGTTTCCCCTTCAATTTGAATCAATAAATTAATAGATTCCCATTTCTTTTAGAATTGCATTAATTGAGCACGATTTAACGGTGATGTAACTTGTAGCCAATGTACATTGTCTGTTTTTATTAATATTAAAATTATTTGCTTGTTCGTTCTAACAGAAATTTGGTTCTATAGAATTTTGAAACACTAACTTAAGGTACTAGCACCTGCTGGAAATATTCCACGATAGGTTGCAATGAAATTAATGATAACAGTGTATCAAGACTACAAATGATACCAGTTTATCATTTGCTACAAGTAATGTTTTTATGGACACTATAAAGGTGTGTTTAAGGTGTGTCTGACCGTGCTTTTAGACAGGGCACCCTTATATAAATCGAACTACAAACTAATTTTCTCTGAATATATTACAGTGAAAAGAGTAGTGGGTTCAATAATAAAAGAACGTATTTCTCTCATGGACGAGCACCCAGAATGTACAAATTGAATGGTTTTATTTGAATAAGCAAAATACCAAAATCACGAAAAGCTATTTACCATGTCTTACATGTTTTTAATAAGTTTAAACATTAAAAAGGGTAAATGTCACTTTCATTATATTACATTGAGAGCGTTTACTGTGTAAATGTCTTGTTCAGTGGCATCTTTCGCAGTACTGTAAAGGGGTCGCTGGCACATAGATTGCAGCGGTTCACCCGCAAGAGTACTAACAAGATTTAAATATATTGTCTTTACCTGATTTATATTACGGTCTCTGTGTAGCGTTATATATTAACACTTCTTTTTTTTCCTCAAATTTCTTCTTAATCACTTATTTCGCGTACTTTAAATATCTTCTTGAAGTTAGAATTTGCTGCAAATCAACTAATAAAACTGCCAATTTCCTTTTACTATATTTTTAATACATTAAGTATAGTGAAATAAAAGTAATCATCTAAGAAAACGATCGCCAGAATTTCATGGAAATACATAATTTTGGAGCCTAATATAGCTGAAAAGTAGTTTCTTCCAAATCGTTTCTCGGTCCATCACTGTCAATGAAGCCTGTGAAAATACCGGCATCTAAACAATTCTCAAGAAGTTAATAATGAGTCTGCTGCCAATCAACTTTAAATTGAGGTTTCGGGAATTGAAATGAATATTAATTTTGGAGGGTTTTAGGTGTTATCATGTTCAACTTTATTTCCAAAATGTTCTCAAAACGGTTCTAAATTTTAGAAGTTAAATTCCTTGTAATCGGGACACGATAGATATTTCTTAATCAACAACTTGCGTTACAGACGTAATCAAAGATGAAGTATTTGAAAATGCATAGAGTTGATTTTCAATAAATAATGTTACTTTATTCGAGAGTATAAAGTAATTACTATCGAATAAAGTAGTAATTCTTGTAAAAACGGAAAGTTCCTAAGTGGAAAAATGCAGAAGAAGAAGAAGACTGAATTGACTAAACAAAGTAAAAAAATAATAAAAATTATTTAAAAAACTAACCCTGAGCTCTCACGGTCATCTCAATGGGGCTCATCTTCCTCAATTTGCTGCTCGGAGATACCTGGTTGGGGAAACCCCACCAGTCGACGGTAGGTTGGCGACGGATCTCGCCATCCAGCAGGGAAAATCACAGCCACATCCCAATGAAAAAATGGACTACATTTACGGGAGCAACGACCTCAGTATTTGACGCATTCTGAATAACTAACAATCGATCAATTAATCAATCAATGAATTCGACGCGGACAAGCCAATAGCTGTGAATACCTGGCGCCCGCAAAGCCCCAGATGAATGTAGAAATATATCGGAGCTGCTGGGAGAAACGATGCCACCGGACGGCTAAAAATGAAACCGAAGATCGTCATTCCGCGGCAAGTTCCTATTTTCTGCACGAATCGCCTTCGGCCCAAGAAGATCCATCCGCATGTTTAAAAGGGCGACCACATCTGGTCGCCCGCAGACATTTCTCAGAATAGACTGATGACCAGCGTGTCTCCTATGTTTGGATTGGCCATAAAATTTATAATGCAGACGTCGACGGCGTCTACGAACGAGGGTGAGGGGAGGTGGAGGGGGGTGCGGGGGTGGGGCGAGGAGCGGCGGGACGATGTGATGGGCGATGTGACGCGTCGGGAAACCGGTCTGGAGCTTAGAGCTTGTCCTGAATAAGGCATAATTTTGGAGCCTAATATAGCAGAAAAGTAGTTTGTTCCAAATCGTTTCTCGGTCCATCACTGTCAATGAAGCCTGTGAAAATACTGGCATCTAAACAATTCTCAAGAAGTTAATAATGAGTCTGCTGCCAATCAACTTTAAATTGAAGTTTCGGGAATTGAAATGAATATTAATTTTGGAGGGTTTTAGGTGTTATCATGTTCAACTTTATTTCCAAAATGTTCTCAAAACGGTTCTAAATTTTAGAAGTTAAATTCCTTGTAATCGGACACGACAGATATTTCTTAATCAACAACTTGCGTTACAGACGTAATCAAAGATGAAGTATTTGAAAATGCATAGATTTGATTTTCAATAAATAATGTTACTTTATTCGAGAGTATAAAGTAATTACTATCGAATAAAGTAGTAATTCTTGTAAAAACGGAAAGTTCCTAAGTGGAAAATGCAGAAGAAGAAGAAGACTGAATTGACTAAATAAAGTAAAAAAATAATAAAAATAATTTAAAAAACCAACCCTGAGCTCTCAGGGTCATCTCAATGGGGCTCATCTTCCTCAATTTGCTGCTCGGAGATACCTGGTTGGGGAAACCCCACCAGTCGACGGTAGGTTGGCGACGGATCTCGCCATCCAGCAGGGAAAATCACAGCCACATCCCAATGAAAAAATGGACTACATTTACGGGAGCAACGACCTCAGTATTTGACGCATTCTGAATAACTAACAATCGATCAATTAATCAATCAATGAATTCGACGCGGACAAGCCAATAGCTGTGAATACCTGGCGCCCGCAAAGCCCCAGATGAATGTAGAAATATATCGGAGCTGCTGGGAGAAACGATGCCACCGGACGGCTAAAAATGAAACCGAAGATCGTCATTCCGCGGCAAGTTCCTATTTTCTGCACGAATCGCCTTCGGCCCAAT
>JAHLJT010004567.1:16843586-16863338 GCA_031308135.1 Acheta domesticus | reverse complement strand
AAAGGGACGTATTTCTCTCATGGACGAGCACCCAGAATGTACAAATTTAATGGTTTTATTTGGAATAAGCAAAATACCAAAATCACGAAAAACTATTTAACATGTCTTACATGTTTTTAATAAGTTTAAACATTAAAAAAGGGTAAATGTCACTTTCATTATATTACATTGAGAGCGTTTACTGTGTAAATGTCTTGTTCAGTGGCATCTTTCACAGTACTGTAAAGCAGAGTGTTTAGCACAGGGGGTCGCTGGCACATAGATTGCAGCGGTTCACTGCAAGAGTACTAACAAGATTTAAATATATTGTCTTTTCCTGATTTATATTACGGTCTCTGTGTAGCGTTATATATTAAAACTTCTTTTTTCCTCAAATTTCTTCTTAATCACTTATTTCGCGTACTTTAAATATCTTCTTGAAGTTAGAATTTGTTGCAAATCAACTAATAAAACTGCCAATTCCCTTTTACTATATTTTTTAATATATTAAGTATAGTGAAATAAATGTAATCATCTAAGAAAACGATCGCCAGAATTTCATGGAAATACATAATTTTGGAGCCTAATATAGCAGAAAAGTAGTTTGTTCCAAATCGTTTCTCGGTCCATCACTGTCAATGAAGCCTGTGAAAATACTGGCATCTAAACAATTCTCAAGAAGTTAATAATGAGTCTGCTGCCAATCAACTTTAAATTGAAGTTTCGGGAATTGAAATGAATATTAATTTTGGAGGGTTTTAGGTGTTATCATGTTCAACTTTATTTCCAAAATGTTCTCAAAACGGTTCTAAATTTTAGAAGTTAAATTCCTTGTAATCGGACACGACAGATATTTCTTAATCAACAACTTGCGTTACAGACGTAATCAAAGATGAAGTATTTGAAAATGCATAGATTTGATTTTCAATAAATAATGTTACTTTATTCGAGAGTATAAAGTAATTACTATCGAATAAAGTAGTAATTCTTGTAAAAACGGAAAGTTCCTAAGTGGAAAATGCAGAAGAAGAAGAAGACTGAATTGACTAAATAAAGTAAAAAAATAATAAAAATAATTTAAAAAACCAACCCTGAGCTCTCAGGGTCATCTCAATGGGGCTCATCTTCCTCAATTTGCTGCTCGGAGATACCTGGTTGGGGAAACCCCACCAGTCGACGGTAGGTTGGCGACGGATCTCGCCATCCAGCAGGGAAAATCACAGCCACATCCCAATGAAAAAATGGACTACATTTACGGGAGCAACGACCTCAGTATTTGACGCATTCTGAATAACTAACAATCGATCAATTAATCAATCAATGAATTCGACGCGGACAAGCCAATAGCTGTGAATACCTGGCGCCCGCAAAGCCCCAGATGAATGTAGAAATATATCGGAGCTGCTGGGAGAAACGATGCCACCGGACGGCTAAAAATGAAACCGAAGATCGTCATTCCGCGGCAAGTTCCTATTTTCTGCACGAATCGCCTTCGGCCCAAGAAGATCCATCCGCATGTTTAAAAGGGCGACCACATCTGGTCGCCCGCAGACATTTCTCAGAATAGACTGATGACCAGCGTGTCTCCTATGTTTGGATTGGCCATAAAATTTATAATGCAGACGTCGACGGCGTCTACGAACGAGGGTGAGGGGAGGTGGAGGGGGGTGCGGGGGTGGGGCGAGGAGCGGCGGGACGATGTGATGGGCGATGTGACGCGTCGGGAAACCGGTCTGGAGCTTAGAGCTTGTCCTGAATAAGGCTCTGCCCCGCTGGTGGGAGATACTTTGTTGAGAAAACCTCGCTAGTCGACGGTAGGTCGGCGTCGGTTCTCGCCATCCGTTAATACCGTGTTAATATGGGTAGAGGAATATCACCACCACCACCACCACCACCGGTTGAGAAACATGCACAACACTTTCGGGACTAATGACCGTAGTTGACGCGCCCAGAATCACCAATTAATCAGCCGACGGGGCGAGGTGGGCGACGGGGCGAGGTGGGCGACGGGGCGAGGTGGGCGACGGGGCGAGGTGGGCGACGGGGCGAGGTGGGCGACGGGGCGAGGTGGGCGACGGGGCGAGGTGGGCGACGGGGTGAGGTGGGCGACGGGGCGAGGTGGGCGACGGAGCGAGGTGGGCGACGGGGCGAGGTGGGCGACGGGGCGAGGTGGGCGACGGGGTGAGGTGGGCGACGGGGCGAGGTGGGCGACGGGGCGAGGTGGGCGACGGGGCGAGGTGGGCGACGGGGCGAGGTGGGCGACGGGGCGAGGTGGGCGACGGGGCGAGGTGGGCGACGGGGCGAGGTGGGCGACGGGGCGAGGTGGGCGACGGGGCGAGGTGGGCGACGGGGCGAGGTGGGCGACGGGGCGAGGTGGGCGACGGGGCGAGGTGGGCGACGGGGCGAGGTGGGCGACGGGGCGAGGTGGGCGACGGGGTGAGGTGGGCGACGGGGCGAGGTGGGCGAAGGAGCGAGGTGGGCGACGGGGCGAGGTGGGCGACGGGGCGAGGTGGGCGACGGGGTGAGGTGGGCGACGGGGCGAGGTGGGCGACGGAGCGAGGTGGGCGACGGGGCGAGGTGGGCGACGGGGCGAGGTGGGCGACGGGGTGAGGTGGGCGACGGGGCGAGGTGGGCGACGGAGCGAGGTGGGCGACGGGGCGAGGTGGGCGACGGGGCGAGGTGGGCGACGGGGCGAGGTGGGCGACGGGGTGAGGTGGACGACGGGGCGAGGTGGGCGACGGAGCGAGGTGGGCGACGGAGCGAGGTGGGCGACGGGGCGAGGTGGGCGACGGGGCGAGGTGGGCGACGGGGCGAGGTGGGCGACGGAGCGAGGTGGGCGACGGGGCGAGGTGGGCGACGGGGCGAGGTGGGCGACGCGGCGAGGTGGGCGACGGGGTGAGGTGGGCGACGGGGCGAGGTGGGCGACGGAGCGAGGTGGGCGACGGAGCGAGGTGGGCGACGGGGCGAGGTGGGCGACGGGGCGAGGTGGGCGACGGGGCGAGGTGGGCGACGGGGTGAGGTGGGCGACGGGGCGAGGTGGGCGACGGAGCGAGGTGGGCGACGGGGCGAGGTGGGCGACGGGGCGAGGTGGGCGACGGGGCGAGGTGGGCGACGGGGCGAGGTGGGCGACGGGGCGAGGTGGGCGACGGGGCGAGGTGGGCGACGGGGCGAGGTGGGCGACGGGGCGAGGTGGGCGACGGGGCGAGGTGGGCGACGGGGCGAGGTGGGCGACGGGGCGAGGTGGGCGACGGGGCGAGGTGGGCGACGGGGTGAGGTGGGCGACGGGGCGAGGTGGGCGACGGAGCGAGGTGGGCGACGGGGCGAGGTGGGCGACGGGGCGAGGTGGGCGACGGGGTGAGGTGGGCGACGGGGCGAGGTGGGCGACGGAGCGAGGTGGGCGACGGGGCGAGGTGGGCGACGGAGCGAGGTGGGCGACGGGGCGAGGTGGGCGACGGGGCGGAGGGTGGGCGACGGGGCGAGGTGGGGCGACCGGGGCGAGGTGGGCGACGGGGCGAGGGTGGGCGACGGGGCGAGGTGGGCGACGGGGCGATGGTGGGCGACGGGGCGAGGTGGGGCGACGTGGCGAGGGGGGCGACGGGGCGAGGTGGGCGGACGGGGCGAGGTGGGCGACGGGGTGAGGTGGGCGGACGGGGCGAGGTGGTCGACGGAGCTAGGTGGGCGGACGGGGAGAGGTGGGCGACGGGGCGAGGGGCGACGGTGTGAGGTGGGGCGACGGGGCGGAGGTGGGCGACGGAGCGGAGGTGGGCGACGGGGCGAGGTGGGCGACGGGGCGAGGTGGGCGACGGGGTGAGGTGGGCGACGGGGCGAGGTGGGCGACGGAGCGAGGTGGGCGACGGGGCGAGGTGGGCGACGGGTGCGAGGTGGGCGACGGGGCGAGGTGGGCGACGGGGTGAGGTGGGCGACGGGGCGAGGTGGGCGACGGAGCGAGGTGGGCGACGGAGCGAGGTGGGCGACGGGGCGAGGTGGCGACGGGGCGAGGTGGGCGACGGGGCGAGGTGGGCGACGGGGCGAGGTGGGCGGCGGGCGAGGCGGGCGGCGGGGCGAGGTGGGCGACGGGGCGAGGTGGGCGACGGGGCGAGGTGGGCGACGGGGCGAGGTGGGCGACGGGGTGAGGTGGGCGACGGGGCGAGGTGGGCGACGGAGCGAGGTGGGCGACGGGGCGAGGTGGGCGACGGGGCGAGGTGGGCGACGGGGCGAGGTGGGCGACGGGTGAGGTGGGCGACGGGGCGAGGTGGGCGACGGAGCGAGGTGGGCGACGGAGCGAGGTGGGGCGACGGGGGCGAGGTGGGCGACGGGGCGAGGTGGGCGACGGGGCGAGGTGGGCGACGGGGCGAGGTGGGCGGCGGGGCGAGGTGGGCGACGGGGCGAGGTGGGCGACGGGGCGAGGTGGGCGACGGGGAGAGGTGGGCGACGGGGCGAGGTGGGCGACGGGTGAGGTGGGTGACGGGGCGAGGTGGGCGACGGAGCGAGGTGGGCGACGGGGCGAGGTGGGCGACGGGGCGAGGTGGGCGACGGGGTGAGGTGGGCGACGGGCGAGGTGGGCGACGGAGCGAGGTGGGCGACGGGGGCGAGGTGGGCGACGGGGCGAGGTGGGGCGGGGCGACGGAGCGAGGTGGGCGACGGGGCGAGGTGGGCGACGGAGCGAGGTGGGCGACGGGGCGAGGTGGGCGACGGGGCGAGGTGGGCGACGGGGCGAGGTGGGCGACGGGGCGAGGTGGGCGACGGGGCGAGGTGGGCGACGGGGCGAGGTGGGCGACGTGGCGAGGTGGGCGACGGGGCGAGGTGGGCGACGGGGCGAGGTGGGCGACGGGGTGAGGTGGGCGACGGGGCGAGGTGGGCGACGGAGCGAGGTGGGCGACGGGGCGAGGTGGGCGACGGGGCGAGGTGGGCGACGGGGTGAGGTGGGCGACGGGGCGAGGTGGGCGACGGAGCGAGGTGGGCGACGGGGCGAGGTGGGCGACGGGGCGAGGTGGGCGACGGGGTGAGGTGGGCGACGGGGCGAGGTGGGCGACGGAGCGAGGTGGGCGACGGGGCGAGGTGGGCGACGGGGCGAGGTGGGCGACGGGGCGAGGTGGGCGACGGGGTGAGGTGGGCGACGGGGCGAGGTGGGGCGACGGAGCGAGGTGGGCGACGGAGCGAGGTGGGCGACGGGGCGAGGTGGGCGACGGGGCGAGGTGGGCGACGGGGCGAGGTGGGCGGACGGGGCGAGGTTGGGCGGCGGGGCGAGGCGGGCGGCGGGGCGAGGTGGCGACGGGGCGAGGTGGGCGACGGGGCGAGGTGGGCGACGGGGCGAGGTGGGCGACGGGGTGAGGTGGGCGACGGGGCGAGGTGGGCGACGGAGCGAGGTGGGCGACGGGGCGAGGTGGCGAACGGGGCGAGGTGGGCGACGGGGCGAGGTGGGCGACGGGGTGAGGTGGGCGACGGGGCGAGGTGGGCGGACGGAGCGAGGTTGGGCGACGGAGCGAGGTGGGCGACGGGGCGAGGTGGGCGACGGGGCGAGGTGGGCGACGGGGCGAGGTGGGCGACGGGGCGAGGTGGGCGGCGGGGGCGAGGCGGGCGGCGGGGCGAGGTGGGCGACGGGGCGAGGTGGGCGACGGGGCGAGGTGGGCGACGGGGCGAGGTGGGCGACGGGGTGGAGGTGGGCGACGGGGCGAGGTGGGCGACGGAGCGAGGTGGGCGACGGGGCGAGGGTGGGCGACGGGGCGAGGTGGGCGACGGGGTTGAGGTGGGCGACGGGGCGAGGTGGGCGACGGAGCGAGGTGGGCGACGGGGCGAGGTGGGCGACGGGGCGAGGTGGGCGACGGGGTGAGGTGGGCGACGGGGCGAGGTGGGCGACGGAGCGAGGTGGGCGACGGGGCGAGGTGGGCGACGGGGCGAGGTGGGCGACGGGGCGAGGTGGGCGACGGGGTGAGGTGGGCGACGGGGCGAGGTGGGCGACGGAGCGAGGTGGGCGACGGAGCGAGGTGGGCGACGGGGCGAGGTGGGCGACGGGGCGAGGTGGGCGACGGGGCGAGGTGGGCGACGGGGCGAGGTGGGCGGCGGGGCGAGGCGGGCGGCGGGGCGAGGTGGGCGACGTGGGCGACGGGGCGAGGTGGGCGACGTTGGGACGGGGCGAGGTGGGCGACGTGGGCGACGGGGCGAGGTGGGCGACGGGGCGGGGCGGGCGACGGGTTGGAGTGAGTGATGGGGCGAGCGTTGGAGCGGGCAGCGGGACGGGACGGACGACGGTGCGGGCGGGCGAGCGGAGGCGCGCGTCCGGACGAGTGCCGTCCGTCCTCCCCCCGGGAGGGGATGAATTATTCATGGGGCGCGCTCTCCAAAACGCCCCTCCCGCGCCTCGCGGTGCGCCGAGGCCTGCGCCCGGCCGGGCTGCGCACCCGCGCCGCCGCGCCGCCCGCCCCGTCCCGTCCCGCCCGCCCCCTCCCGGCCCGCTCCGCCCCGGCCCCGCCCCGGCCCGCCCCGGCCCGCCCCGGCCCGCCCCGGCCCGCCCCGGCCCGCCCCGCCCCGCCCCGGCGCGCCCCGCCCCGCTCCATCCCGCCTTGGCCCGCCCCGCCCCGGCCAGGCCACACGCTCGCGCGCGGCGCCCGCTCAACAAGACACGGTGCGCCCCGCACCGCTTCTAATTGCTCTTTGAAACCCTCCCGTTCATTCCCTCCATTACCTCTCACCTGGATAAAGATCCTAGGCCAGTGCAGTATGTGCAGAAGAAAGTGATACGCATTCTCCACTTTAAAACATGTATGGAAGGAACTTCTTGGTCACGAAGCTGCTTCTAGTCAAATGGGACGATCCGCTCTTGAGAATCGTTGAGGTGGTGCGTACAGGACGATTCGAGGTATCGATTCTACTACGCTAATCATTCTAATACGTTGTTCAATGTTGTGAGTGTCAAACACTGCATCAGTCAATAGGCGTGGGGTGAAGGGTGAAGTATTTGTCGTATGAGAATTCCTGATCGCTCACAATGGCAAATACTTTACATTTACAATGTAATATATTTTATGCTTATTTGCGAATGTTCGTAACTGTCTACCGCATCTGCAATTCGCAATCAAGTACCATATCTGGGGTCTTTTTGGACCCCATCATCATTAATTTGTTAATATTTTCCTCAATTTGTTAATATTTTACTCTAGCCTTCGTCAATGATCTGCCGGCGAAATTAACCTCAAATGTTCGGCTATTTGCAGACGATTGCATAATATATCGTAGTATTAATTCGGAAAGAGATGAAGAAATTCTGAAACGTGATCTTGATGCGTTATATTACTGGGTGGAAAATAATGGAATGTCCATAAATAGCTCTAAAGTAAATCCATCACTTTTGCAGGGGTCGTAATTACAGTGAAACAAATTACCGTTTAAATAATGACATTATTCCGAGAGTTTCCTCGTGCAAGTACCTAGGAATACATTTCGATAGTAAATTAAGTTGGAAAAAATACGTAGATTTTGTTGTAGGGAAAGCCTGTAGATCTCTTCACTTTGTAATGCGCATCCTAAAAAAGAGTACCGCAAACGCGAGGGAAATTGCTTATTTATCTCTTGTTCGTCCGATAATGGAATATGGAACAATTTGTTGGGATCCGCACAAAATTATGCAGTGTAAACACTTGGAAAGGATTCAGCATAGGGCAGCTAAATTACTTTCAGGACAAGAAAATGGCAGGGTGGGATTCACTAAAAAACAGGCGATCAGTAGCAAGACTCTGCGCCTTGTATAAAGCTTATAATGGTCATCCAGCTTGGAAAGAAATTAATCGGCGGCTATGTATTCCTACACACATCAGTAGAGTGGATCACAGGCACAAAATAAATTTAAGACAGCAGAGAACGGATGTCGGGAAATTTTCTTTTACAAATCGAACAATTACGGAATGGAATAGATTGCCTGCAAAAAACTTTGAACCCTTTCCTCAAAGCCTTCAACAGTTTAGGAAATTAATTTAGGATATTATTAAGTAAATGAGGGGGAATACTGGGTTATATAGCGATGCATAAGTGTTCTATTGTGAAGTGAGGTGTCGTGCAGTGTATAGTAGAGAAATGAAGTGCAGTGAAGTGCAGTGTGATCCGGATTGTATAAACATTCAGTGCGGAGTTAGAGTATAGAAGTTTTTTTTTTTCTTTCTTTCTTTCTTTTTCTTTTGTCTCTTAATGTAATTTATTATTTAATGACTGTGTATTTTTATGTTTTTTGTAATTAGCTGCCACCGGGTTATACCCATTTGCAGTTTAAATAAATCTATCTATCTATCTATCTATCTATCTATTTATCAATATTTGCAGGACAATTTCAGTCTTCTCGATATGCCTTCGTGCACTTATCAAGCAGCGACCAAACCAATTTCACACACTTTCCAAATTTTATTAATTTTTTTTCGTTGCATGTGGCTGGTTTGACCTAAGGTGTAGCTTGTTATTTTCCCATACTCATTTAAAATATACTGTCATGAACTTCAAAAAATGTGTCTGATACTGTCAATATTTGATTTATCTCGAAATAACTTTCATAAACTGTTATAAATATTTCTGAAGCTTCATATATCAACAATGGAGGATACATACAATAGAGGTTATTCGTTATATGAAATATTTAATATGAATAAATTACATTTATTATGTAAATGAATATAACTTACGAAATGTATAATTATATAAAACAATTATTTACAATCAATATATTGCCGTACACATTCATAAATACTATTTCCAATTGTCAGTAAAGCTTGGGGTCTAAAAAGACCCCAGGTACGCTACTTGATTGTGAATTGTAGATATGGTTAAGAACATTCTCAAATAAGCATTAAATATATTACTTTGTAAATGTAAAGTATTTACTATTGTAAGCGATCAGGAATTCTCATACGACAAATACTTCGCCCTTCGCCCCACGACTATTGACTGATGCAGTGTTTGACACTCACAACATTGAACAACGTATTAGAATGATTAGCGTAGTAGAATCGATACCTCGAATCGACCTGTACGCACCACCTCAACGATTCTCAAGAGCGGATCGTCCCATTTGACTAGAAGCAGCTTCGTGACCAAGAAGTTCCCGTCAGCAGTGAAGACATACGGACGGAAATTTGTTACAATCTGCTTATAATGCTGCAATCTGCTTATATACTGCTGCTTATAATCTGCTGTAAATTATATAATACATGTTTTAAAGTGGAGAATGCGTATCACTTTCTTCTGTACATACTACATTGTTTGGGGAGAGACTTAAATCAACGACTTAGCCGGGGTCTCTGGAAAATGTGACGTAGTCAATCTCCTCCGAAAATGAGGTCTAGGTACTTTCTTGTGGCCGTTTGTTTCCTATCTAGTGCAAACGAGAAATTCATGCGGGCCATTTCACGGTTCGCGTTTCTTGCCAAAGGCAATCTGGCACAGCGCTGGACACGCTTCTCCCACCCCTCGATATTCCTTCCGAGGGGAGGGGGCAGCGAGCGTTGAGAGAGGAGCGAGATGAACGGAACTAAAGTCAATCCCCGGTGGTCGAGATCGCTAAATCAGTAGTATCGTAGCAATCTCGGACCGAGAATGAAAATGGCTTTAAGTCCTTCTTTTTAAGAAAGACTTCAAGGAGCGGCATACTTCGTGGTTTAGAAGGTAAGAGTTGATTACAAACAGCCATGGCAACGTTTATTATCTCAAAGAATATACAGGTGTAAAACGTTGACCAAAATTTCATTCGCCGATCTCCGGTGGCCGAGATCGCTAAGACGGTAGTGTCGTAGCGATCTCAGAACGAAGGGTCGCGGGTTCGAGTCCCACCTCGGGCATGGATGTATTTGTGTTCGTCGTTTCACCCTTTATCATCGCCATATCATGTCATCTTCACAGTTACCATAACATTAAACATAACAGTGGTCGTTAACGACCTAGATGTTCATGCGACCTTACATAATAATAAAAAAACAGAAACAAAGGCGAGAGAGCGAAGTGAGCGAAAGTCGAGGATACAAGGTAAAGGGGAAATGCCTCGAATAAGAGAACAGTGTATGGGTAGGGGGGGCGCTGGAAAGCATGTGACGTCTTGTGTTCAGCTGCCATCGTCATTCGTCTTCCTACCAAGAAATTAATTATTTATTTCTTAGCAATTTTGTTTTTCGAACAGGACGCTTCGGAGCACGCAGGCATGCTAAGCATGTGATTCATCAGGTGGGATCAGCATTACGCTAGATCCCACTTTTATACCCCAGGGTTGTTAGCCCTGGGGGTATTGAAGACGAAATGATGATGATAGTGAGGGATGAAAGGACAGCACACATATAGACGTACACAAATACACCTATGCACCGAGGCGGGACTCGAACCCGCGACACTGCGGTCCTAGGTGGTCACTGCACTACTGTCTTAGCGGTCTCGGCCAAGGGAGCCGACTTTTAACAGTATTTATATTTTATTCATATCTTTATTTCACCTAGTAGGCTACGGAGTTTTAAGGCAATGCTGCCCCTGCATGGTCTTTCCCTTGTTTAAACCACATCTAATCCATAAAAGCGTCCACTTCACGTTGGGCCTGAAGAGCTTTTGTAAGTGTCCGCCGTCTTCGGAACTCGTCATAATTCCCATTATTTTTCATTAGAGCTAATGCGTTTCCATTGCTCTCGCGCCGACTGACGGAGAGGCCCGAAGGTGCTCCGCAGCGCGTGGAGTGCGATGGGCGACGTGAGTGGGAGGGGCGCAGCGCGGCGGCGCCTCCGAACCTCTCCAGCGCGCGCCCAACGCCCTCCGGGGAGTCCCCGGGAACGCAAAGATGAGCGTGGTTGTACAGGGAGCAGAGAGTGGGGTTGGGCGGGGTGTGATCGTGCAGTGCTACGTGGCAAAGTCTGGAGGGGAGCGGGCGGGGAGCGGGCGGGGAGCGGGAGGGGAGCGGGCGGGGAGGAGGGCGGGGAGAGGGCGGGGAGCGGGAGGGGCGATGTGAGTGAGAGCGGCGTCGAGCACGCGCTCAACTCCCTTCGGGGAATCCCCGGGAACCACAGCTCGACGCAGCGCTTCCAGGGGCGCGAGGCGGAACGGGGCGAGACGGGCGGGACGGGGCGGGACGGGCGGGACGGGACGGGGCGGGACGGAGCGGGGCGCAGTTCAGAAGGGCGAGCTGTGGCGGGGGAGGAGGCAACGCAAAGATGAGCGGGGAGTGGCATAGAGTGGAATGGGAAGTGAAAGAGTGGTTGTACAGGGAGGAGAGAGGGGGAGTTGGACGGGGTTGTGATCGTGCGGTGCTACGTGGCGAGTTCTGGAGGAAAGCGGGAGGGGAGCGGGAGGGGAGCGGAGGAAGCGGGCGGGGGCGTGAGGGGAGCGGGCGGGGAGCGGGCGGGGAGTGGGTGGGGAGTGGGTGGGAGCGGGCGGGGGCGGGCGGGAGGCGGGTTGGGAGCGGGCGGGGAGCGGGCGGGGAGCGGGCGGGGAGCGGGCGGGGAGCGGGCGGGGAGCGGACCCGAGCTGCGCAATCATTCACTGTCGAGAGGCTGCCCTGCGCTGGGCGCCACTGTCCTTGAGCCACGTGGGCACAATCGCTGAGCCACGTGGGCGACTGCGCGCGTTCAAGTCCGCCTTGCCACCCTTCATCTCACGAGGTTTGTGGCGGAAGCCTACTGCCGGCTTCCCCGACTTCAAACAAAGAAGAGGAATTTCCTCGTTTCCAAGTTGAAGGGACGATGTCATAAAAAAGTCTATTATTCAACAAACTTTCATGTTCTTCCTCAAATATATGAATTCACGACTGTATTAATTCTGTCTGGAAGTGCTTTCACAATATTTGGAGAATGTGAAGTTTCTCAGAGAAAGAGAAACACGCGAATCACATCTTCTATGTCCTGTTCTGCCCAAATTCTTTCTTTCTTTCTGTTTCAATCTTTCTCTCTCATTGTTTCTTTCTTTCTTTCTTCACGAGATATGTGACGTGAAGACAGTCTGCATGTTATCTGAATATAACATCTGCATATATCTGTAATATTACAGAGAGAGAAATACCAAAAATGTATTCTGTAGTCTGCAAACAAACCGAAAACAGATAGGCCAGACGAATTGGATGACGGAGCACTCATCAGAACTCTAATACAAATTCAAATGAATGCTGATACCGCGTCCTTCCGCTTCGTAGCTAGTAGCGGCGTGGTGCTGCCAGCTGAATTAATGCTGCATGTATTGACTATGTATGCTCTGCGTTCTATACGCTGACGCAGGTCACACTTCACAAAACACGTGTTGATCCGAATATAAATATCTTTGATTGGTGGAAACATGCTTTTGAGTTTTGATCAATTGCTCTTGAAATATCAGAAAATTTCATTTAATCCAAAACACCAACAACAGAAGGAGCAGTAATAGATGTGTAGGATGGAGCAGTCATCAAATGTCAGGTCTTTGTCACATTTTGTTCTCATTCATTTGGACTTTATGTTATCAAATATTTGGAGATATCATTGATGATACATGATTTTTTAGCGCTGAGGAAATGTTACACACTCGTTCAGTATGAGATATATCTGTAACTGTTCATCGCTGGTTGTCAGATATGTCGTGCAATATTTAGATTTCCAGCACTATCGTATCTGAACCATCATTTATGTCCATTGGTCGGCTGACGAGTAAAATACCACTGTGCTTGTCAGCCTTAGATCTTGTGTACACGTAAGTTTTTGCGGCTCGAGTCCATGACTTCTGGCTGTCCGGGAGACGCCGCGTCGTTGGCTGAGTGGCCTCTGAGCCAACGACGCGGCGTCTTCCGGACAGCCAAGAAGTCAAAGCCTTAGATCTTGCAAAGGAAATCATAGCGATGGTTTGTATTTGTATTTCCATTGTAGGATAGGAGATAGGGTGATAACGAGGGACGATTAATGACAAAACAGAAATTATTTTGGTTGGAATTATGGTTCAATGGGGATATGGAGTGGCATAGAAAGCATCGAACACCCACGGAAAATGACTGTGAAATTCCACCTCGCCCCCTTAGGCTCCGCACTCAGGCACCACCCCTAATACTCGCGTCCCGGGGGCGGCCAATATCTCACACTGTTTTCATATCGCCCTCATGAATAAACATCGACTGGATTTTGCCTTTAACCCTTCATTACGTGAAATTCGTTCATCTGGACACCAATTAAAGCCAACAAACGTATTTTTCTCATTACTTTTCAACAAGTTTATGCTGATAACACCGACTCTGTCACAGCTGGGTATAAGCAGTATTATCCTCTATCAATTATTTCAGTGATCGAACTCGTTAAAATACGATTACCATATCTGAACATTTGTAAATTCCCAAACAAAAACCTCGTATAGAATACAGTTAAAATTCAATGTAATAATGAGTTTCATACGTTAACCCATATCGGCTTTTCTATTCTGTAGTACCCTTTAGATGCCCATAGAACCAACATTTATTGAATTTTTAGTATTTCGCAATATTTATTAGGATGGCATCAATAGAAATTGTAATATATTGTTTACTTACATGTTAATTACGCACTATTATGTTACTGTAACATTGCACTTTTGGTTTATGATTATCAGCGGACACTGGCGTTGTTTTGGGCAATTTTTAAAGGACCCAGAAAGTCATAAAATCTGAGCATCCGAGCAAATAATTTACAAAAACTACTAATAAAAAGCAGTGTGATATATACTGTGATCATGTGAATTTTCTTACGTATGCTAAGTTCACCTACCTAACGACTGTATGGAATTGGTTCTGTGACTACAAGTATTGTGACACGTCGGTATTAGCACAAATACAGATAAACTGCTGTTTTGAAAATGTAGATCACTGGGATATAGCTTTCGAGAATGGATTTTCTGTTTTAGTTTCTTCGAAATAAAATACTGATTAGGTAATGATCATCTAACGTAAGACAGAGCCTGTCAATGCGTCGAAATAACTAGTTGTGGGAGAGCTGTGGCCGTCAGAAACTTTTCTTGCTTCGGGCAAGAGAGGATTTTGAAAACAAGTATTAAGAGTGTCAGTACTCCTTGTCTGAATCTGCTTTTAACATTAAATATTGAAGATAATATCTGAATTACCTGTGCCTGGGCGGGAGGAAATCGGTTACCTTTGTTTCATCCCGTTATCTACGCGTGTATGAACTGACAAGCACCACGCAGTTTTTGCTCTGTTCTGACGCGCCAAAACAGCAGGCTCCCGCAGAATATAGCGTCATCGAGCTTCGAAATGGAGACAGCGATAAGCACTTCGCCATTTCCGTGTAGTCGACACTCGAGTATTTCTTCGGTTTTCACGAGCGAGGCTGTCCCCCAGCTGCCTCGACCGCTGATTTTCAGACAACGTCCGCTCGCAGCGTCTTAGCTTCCCATTACAGTGCGATTTTTATAACTTTGCCCATCAAGCCCCTATGGCCATAATGGAATATTTCACGGCATTTTGTGTCTTTCTCGCTCGTGCCGGTAGATGTCGTATGATCGCAATCACTGCCTGATACGGTGGCGATCATGCGATTTCTAGCGGAAAGACTGAGAAAGACGCGAAATACCGTGACACATTCCATTGTGAAGACGGGCCTTGAGGGGCAAAGTTACGAAAATCGCACTATAGTGCCCACAATGATTTTGTTTGCATAGCGCTCGCCCATTGTTGTCGCGATCGTTCGCGCACAGGAGCCGTTGGAGCCCTCTAGCAGAATATTTGCAACTTTTAGTGCTAACTAACTGTTGCGTTGCTAAATATTTACTAATAGAGCGCTCCCAAAGCGCCAAAGGTGGTTACTGAGCATTTTTTCTATAAGGAGAAACGAAACCGTTGAAACAAAGCTACTATATGCCCCGTCAACTTCGATGCGGACCGACCACCGTTTGCTTTACACCGGCCTCTCCCTTCGACTTATATTTCGGTTTTTCTTGGCGCGTGGGGGGTGTCATCAAAATGGAATATTTCACGGTATTTCACGTCGTTCTCGGTTATGTAGCTACGAGTCGCATGAGCGCCCGCACTGTTCGATACAGCCACGATCATGCGAATCCCAGCGGCCCAACCGAGAACGCGAAATACCGTGAGATATTCCATTTTGATGACACATCCCCACGCGCCAAGAAAGAAAAACCGAAGTATAACCAAAGGCATATAGCAGTTAAGCAGGTTTTAGATGAAGTTTCGAACCGACCCAAGTCATGTGTACCCACAGGCCAGGAGCATACAATACCTTGTTCCAAAGTCATGTGTACAAATGTCTACTGACGCAATAAAATTCGCAAATTACTGCACAGACATTGAAACGGTGCCCTTGAGCCGTTGCAGTGTCCATGTGGACACACTGGGCACTAATGGGTTAAAGGAACCAATTTCTTCGAAAGACGACAAAGGAAGCGTTATCCCTGGTCACTTCTGCCGTCCGGGCAGGTGGTGCGCTCTCATGGTCACCTTTGAAGTAGTTCCAGGGAATATTCTTAGGTAATTATTTTTTATCTCTGCAATGCAGACGGCGTTTTTTGAGGAAAGAACTCAGGCGCGGAGCGTTTGAAGTGTACGCCCTTTGCTCCTAATCCATCCCAAAGAATTGTTTTCATCTATATATTGTGACCGTACTTACCCTTGTTGGTTTCATGAGTACACATATCATAAATTTTGTAATGTTTGTTTTGGGCACAGGGGTTCTTTGAGGGGGGTACTTTAATCATCATTATCTGAGTTCAAAGAATCTATCGTCACAGAAACAGAATTTATTAAGAAAAAAACAACAAAACATCTTCACATTACTAACATCATTTACATCATTGACCTGGTCGCAAATTCTTACTGAATACAGACTAAATGGTTTATACTATACGTCTCCGAATATTCCTATCATTACATTTATCATTTCCATTTATACAACCTCCATTTCTCTGGAAACTGCATGCCATTCGTGGACCACTACAGACACCATTGCTCTCCTTACTACTCAGTGAGCACCCTGAACTGGCATTCTACTCGATTACCCCTCTATTATGTTCATAATTATTGTTACTTCTCTGCCCTCCACAACCGTCGTCTTCCACGCGACGCGATGCCGCCTGCTCCGTCCGATGCCGAGAGGTGACCTTGGCGCCAACGATGTTCTGCCTGCCCACGTGTCGCCGGCGGCCCGTTCCCATGCACCGGCGTCGCCTCACCACAGTTTCCTTCTTCACACGACGAATTTACTGTCTCAGCTCACACGGCTCCACCATATAATCCCGCATCCGCACAGCTACACCGACTACCACTGAACAGCATTGCCCACGTGTCCGTGCACTGTCCTCTTCTCTCGTCAAATTTCGTGATTATTCCTTCCAACTGAGTTTACCACAATCCTTACTCGCAATCATCATTAAGTCCATCACACTTATCCTTCCTTTAACACCAGCCGTCCCGATTATTCTCGATTTTTCTGTTCGTTACCACATCGCTCTCTTGTCGCCATCATGCCTCTCCTCACCTCTCTCCTCGCTGCTCAACTCCCAACTGCCCTTTCGCGCGGTCCGACCGACCAATTCACCACTTCCGGGCGCTCGTTCACGGCTCGGCCCGATTCGTTCCGCAACGATTCATCAACCTGCGCGCCACTTTTGAACGTCGTGGAGCGCCTATTATTTACGTTTTGACCAATACGGTCAAAATATATAAAACAGGATGTTGGTATGTATATAAGAGCAAAAATTCGACACCGTTGGACCGATCTCCATGAAAGTTGGCACTTCTACGTGTTTTTCGCCAAGAAGGTTCACGTGTTGTTAATTCTGTTGTAACTCCACTACACGGCAACCTGCAACACACTCGGCACCATTTTCAATCTATATCGTTAAATAACTCCTAAATGAGGCGTTCTAGGGCCTTCTCACACCGTAATCCACAGAATGAACACTTCCTGAACATTCTATTACAATTTTGTTGGTACGGCGCTTCCCGATATTACCTAACCCATCTGCTCAGAGACATGCAGAATCTGCAAGTAAATATGAATGAGAGGGACAGAGAGAGGAAGACGGAGACAGACAGGGACAGGGTGAGGGAGGGAGGGAGAGATAGTGAGAAACAGTGATGGGAGGGGAAAGAGGGAGATGAAGGGAAGAACAACGTTTGCTGGGTTTTCCTGGTTGTATATATTCGAGATTAGGCGCCAAATTTGAATTAATGTGGGCAAACAGCTCTCCTCCGTTAATTTGCTGTTCAGTGCGTTGCTTTCGGCGCTTAGAAGCCAAACGAATCCACATATTCTCCGTAACGCAGGGGTTTGTGTGGGCCGAAGCTCCTAGTTGCTGTGCTTCCTCCGAGAGGTCTGTCTCTCACACGCAGCGGGGCATGGGAGAGGGGGTCCCGTCAATGATTTATAATATAATAATATAGTCAGTGAGTCACTGAGAGAATTTCACGTCATATATTGCTCCATATTGTTTATTCACAGTTGACGATTGAAGCACGCATAGGATGGCTTTGAAACGATATTGACTACATATAACAACCTTTATTGTAATAAGAAAATAAACTGTTAAATGAAAATTATTTATTAAGTACAAACGTGCATTACCAAGCATAAACGTTTACTACTAGTGAAGAGTGTCATCGATACCGATCCGTAACTTCAATTGATCCTCGGAAGCGAACGGCTGTAACTAGATAAGGTAGGCCACGCCCGAGCATTGTCTAGAAAAGATAGGAAGGTCCTGTAAAGCAAATTTCCTGCGTTGCGCCGGTCTAGAGGACAGTGAGTTTATTTTAGCGTATAGTGTTACAGATTCCGGTTCAGTATAACGGGTAGTGATAAATCACTGATAAATGTTACAAAATACTTTCGTCAAAAGGTCATTCTAACGAAAAATGAGCTAAATAAATTATTCAATCAGAATTCGTAGCGTTTTAGAGTTCGATACACTTGTTTTTTTCATCACTTCATCAAACTTCTAGGACATGTAGAGGAAAGGAAGTTGACTTTTCATCAATTAACACGTGATGGGAAATCCCACGTAACACACGTAACAAAGTTACACGTGACATTTGTCGTTGGTTGCAAACCAAATCATCTTGTACCAATTTGCGCCAGGCACACGAAATCTCTTTGAGTGCGTCGGAATGGAACGTGAAGACCACAGGCTCATAAGCAGTTGCCTACTAAATGGATGATGTCACATGTGTGACTTTTTTAAATATTCTTAATGCTTATATCAAAGCCAATAACGACCAAGTTATTTACTGTAGAAGTTTACATAATAAGTAAGTGCATATAATAAGTTGACATGTTCATTTCTTTCAAAAACTGCCACACTTTAATAATTAAAATATTATCGTTCAGTATTTTTTTAATCATTAGACATAATAGACGTTCTTCTCAGATGGTTATATTTTGAGCACTGTGAAATAATACGTAAAATAGTACAAGTAATTTTACAATAATCACATAATTGGGACCTTCTTTGGTTTGCAGGTATTTCTGTGTTAATTCTGAACCGCCAATTCCTAGACGAGTGACTTTGAAATGTGAAATCTGTTATTTTTGACCCGATTGGTGGCATAGAAGTTTGTGACATTTCATCCGGGGCACCTCTACGCAGAGCGATGCTCGTCAAAGGGCACGGACAAACAGCACGCGCTGCCTGTGAACGGACTGACAGCGAAAGAACAAGCGGTAAAATATACGAACGTATATTCCGTGTATTCGAATTCATTTCATCAAAATTGCGGGAGAAAATTACTTTGTTTTACGTACAGGTATTTGGTAAAGGAAAGTATACCTGGAAAACAAAAAAAATACTTAATTCATTATTATGCATGAAAAAAGTTTCGGCAAAGAGATAATTAAGTGAAAAAAGAATTTGCCGGTAAAAAATATATCAACAATGAAATATTTGAAGCTTAAAATTGGTTTTTATATATTAAAAACAAAGTAAATGTAAACGTCCTATACATTGAATGGATAAATAATAACTTACAATAAATAAAGCTTTAAGTTTCGATATTGTAAACTTTTCTCCAAAATTCCGGTTCCGAAACATTTTGAAGGTCATGAATGTAAATAATAGCAAGAACAATTATTATTATTATTATTATTATTATTATTATTATTATTATTACTATTATTATTATTATTATTTTTCCATTACATCACGACTAAAGATGTTATGAGTCGGCTGAATATACAATCTACTCCAGGTTGCAACCAGCTACCTAAGGAGCAGATCTAGGGACTGTCGGTGCCTCTACAATACTTTGCGCAAAATGTGGGCTGTTACAAATAAAGCGATTTCTTGCGCTTCCCAGTCTTTTGGATTACCTGGGAGTTTAGACAAGTTCTTACACAAATTTTGCGGAACAAATCCCAGAGCTCCGATAACTATCGGTACGACCTGTGCTTTTACGCCCCACATTCGGCTGATCTCGATTTCCAAACTCTTATATTTAAGACGTTTCTCTGCCTCCTTGGTAACGACGTTTTATTATTATTATTATTATTATTATTATTATTATTTATTAATAGTGTTATAATAATATTGTTATAATAATTATTAATTATTATTATTTTAATTACATTACTTTCATAATTCGTAATAAATTTCAGTAAACTTTGGCCTACTAGGTTACATTATCTACTCCATTACAGTATTGAACTGCAAGACATCAAATGTTGCGTAATATTGTTCTTCCAAAATGATGTTACAAAACATCGCACCGCAACATGAAAATGGCGTAGAAAAATAGGATATATCTCACAGAAAATGGATTGTCACAGAAAATTGGTCGCACAGGAACATAAACTCTGGTCTTTCTGTTATCCT